>CM060942.1:684544207-684829152 GCA_030765085.1 Allium cepa
ATCACAGCAGCACTCAGCATGTCACATTACCAGATTGGGAATATATCGCTGATAACCTTCAACTACATAACCTCTGAGCTCGTACGTCTCAGAGAAGGGTGTTAAGCTAAGAGAATAAATTCTCCGCCACCAACAGAAATGTATTTGAAAGAAATCGGCTCTAATTCTCAAAATATAATGTCAGACACGTAACCATACAAGTCTGTTCCGGGTTCGAACAGAACCGAAGGCACTTCCAAAGAAGCCCTTGAAATCCGGGTATTCACAATCCCGATAAAATTTCCCATCACAAAGGAAATCTCCATACCGTAGCTAACGATGCAGAGACAATCGATAGGTCATCCTATCGTTTTCACAAATACCCGGTCTTCAACACCGGTCTTCAAATGCTATCCATAACGACGTATCACATATTCGGAATGGGATATACGACACAAAGGTCCTCTCCCGGCTAAACCGAATAGCGAGCGCTTATTTTAAAAATAAGTGTAGCATTCAATTCCAAACAAACACAACCAGTACCATCCAAGGGTAAATATTGATAGTCGGTTATTTAACTATCAATAAAGATGCGCCACATCATCAGATTCCAAATAATTTTCCAAAATTATTTAACCCCAAAAATATCTTACGAGAGATATATATATATATATACACCATTTCCAAATAATTGCCCCAGTTATTTGTTTTACCAAAACCACTTCACGATAAAATTTCCACACTTAATCAATTGAAAAACCAATTTTCAATTTACCTTTACCATTTGAAACTAATTTAAAATCACCTTTAACCATTTGAAAACTAATTTCAAATCACCTTAACCATATATACCTTTTGAAAACAAATTTCAAACCCCCAAATAAATCTTTACCGATTTAAATTTAACTTACGTTTCAAATTCGTAAATTATATCCCATACTTAAAAATAAATCAATATTTATTTTTAACAAATTTCCCTTCCCTTCATAAATTCCATAGTGAATTTAAATTCCAAATATTTACTAATATACGATTCTCAACTCGATTTCAAATTATTCGCTTTCAATTTACCTTTAAGAGATGAATCCTCAAAAACGTTCCATTTCATATTGGAAAAGCATTTCCATACTTATTTAAAAATAAGTAATTCACAAATTTATTTATTTTCAACAATTTGAAAATATTCAATACACTTAAATCATAGTTAAGTATATATTTCATTCTTTTAAGGAAAACGTTCTTTTATTCACTTTTATTTGGGTTAAAACGAATGTTACATAAAACATCGTTACGACAACCCAAAATCACTGGAATAGGGTTTCAAAATAAAAATAGAAACATAAATTCCAATACTACACAAAATATTTCCATTTGGAAACCATTTACTATAACAACAGTGTTATAGTCCACCATTTCCTTATTTTCTCGAAAACGCCTATTTCAACAATGAATGTTGAAATCTACGTATTCATTTCCTTCTATTTCTCGAAAACGTCTATTTCAACAATGAATGTTGAAATTCAAGTTTTCGATACTTAATGCATTTTAAAGCATCTTTAAATCGTTTTAAAATTCCCTTTAAAACATTCTTCTCCCAAAACATGCCCATTTGACTTAATAATATATTCATCGTTTAAAAGAGTGAATATAACTCCTTTAACAAATTCTAAATTCAATTTATCAAATTACATTGATTTCAAATTTATAAACAACGTTTAAAAATTCTATTTCTATTAATAACTTCGGTTTAGAAATCTCTTTTATTAAGCCAATTCTATTTATAAACCCAATTTCTATACCAAAGGTTCGTATTATAAGTCAAATACTTAAAATATTATTTATTTACCAAGTCGTTCCTTTTAAAACTTCATAAATTGTTAATCTTATTACTGATAAGATTTCTCACCTTTTATAATAGTTTTCAACTTATAAAAACCTCCTTTATTAACAATTTCTATAAAAATCCCCTTTTTAATGCCCAAAGCCATTTTATAAGTTGATTACTTATAAACTTTTATTTTCAACATCAATTCATTTCATGACTTTCCCTGTTTATAAAACTATAGTTTAAATGAAATCCATTTTTTTTTTATACTTCATTTTAACACTTAATGAACCCGTTTCATAATTCCAAAAATTTCAATTTTATAGATATCAATTTATAAAATCTTTTATATAACTGTTTATAAAAATTATTCAAAAATCCCAATTTAACTATTTTATAAATCTATTTATTTTAAAATTTTCCTTTTGGTTATATTTCATAAAAATCATAGTTTTATAACTTTAATATTTAAAATCTTAATTTATTTAAAATGAATCAAGTTCAAAAATTTTAATAAAACATATACTTGAAAAATTACTTAAAAATCCTTTTAAATTCAAAATCGGTATTTTTAACTTTTTTCTAAAAATGAATCCGATGATGCAACCGCATCAAATGGTCAATCACGGGAATAAACATCATATATCGATATGATAGTTAACAATCAACACAATATATATAAACAAATAAATATTTGCGAGGAATCCAGTTGGATCCCTCCAACCTGTTTCCCTGCATCCACAGACGTTAGCACAATACCAATTCCACTTCAAGGTGGAATATCGCGGTATATGGGATTTATAAAATATTATCCGCTTACTAACGGCGCAATAGGGTCTCATCCGCTATACGAGGCGGGAAATCAAATCCAATATATACATATGCCAATATATATATATTGCTATATATAGTATATATCCTACTATATCTACTAACACAATCAAACAACAATCATCAATCAACAATAACTATTTAAAATTTTAAACCAAACGGTTCGATCGAGTGAGGAGTTCTCACCTTGATTTTATTTTCCGTTTTCGCGTTCGTTTCGAATAAAATTAAACGAACGTTTAATTTTACCCGAAATTCAAATGGGCTCCAATTGACTCTAAACCAGTTGCATTTCGAAGTGCTCGTCCATATGATTCCAACGCAATTTGATTCGTCTAAATCGGACCTCGCATGAACAAGTTATGGCTTTTAGAAGTTACACGATTTGAAATTTAAACTTAAACTAAAAAAAAAGAAAAAAATATTCATCTCACCTCCCCCCACACGCGCGGGCCCCCCCACCTTTGTTCCTCCCGTTTGAAACGCGATTCCACCTCCAGGTAGCAATTTTCGAACGCACGTAACCCATATCATCAAGAAACCCTAAATCACGCACACCACAAACATCGACGAAACCCCATCATATCGGCACCATATCGAAGCTCATCACATATGCTACACACGGCCAGAAGAGCAGTCAACTCGGTCAACCCCAGCGCATGGAATTGCGTGCGCAACTTTCGTGCTTCCAGCTCGATTTGCCGCCAATCCGCTTCGAGTTAAACGATCATAACCGTTGGATTCCGAGATCTCAGAGTGCTCTACAATTTACTAGTTGAAGGTTTCGCGAATCGTTGCACGGATTAGAAGATAAATGAGGAAGAAGATCGTTGCTTTTCGGCCATTAACCATAAACTGGCGGCTAGCTTGAGCATATAGGGTTTAGTGAAGATATAAATGAATGTATATGTTATAAATATTATTTTAATAATAAAATTCTCCTTTTCAATAACTTATGCAAACGAACTCCAATCCTTACGTTCCGACAGGCGATTCTAAAGTTTTTCCACGTTCCGGACGCAATGGGACAGGTTTTGGCAGCTAATTCCATCGTATGTGTGAGATACGACAATAAACGCTCAATTTAAATTAAAACCGATTTAAACGATTTCTAGGCGTTTTGGCTTGTACCGGACAAACGATATATCCGAACGACTTAAAATTTAAAATCCTACAATAATATCATATTACGGATCCGATGAAACTGGTTTCGTCGAAATCCGAGACCGTTTGAAAAATGGCTATTTTAACTCGCCGAATTAAAATTAAAACGATATCGATGCGTTTCGAGCTGCCACGGTCAAACGACAACTCTGATTGCTATGAAAATTGAGATCCGATAATAACTAACTATTACGGATCCAATGGAACTCGTTTCGTTCAATTCTGAGACTGTTCAAAAATTGGCTATTTTTCAGTCGATAATTAAATATTAAAATATTCGATTTTTACAAATAAATTCCAAATTCAATTTTAAAAGTCCTAAAACATTTCTATAACTTTAATATGATAAAACAAAATTTTCCAAATCATTTTCAATCACATTTAACCCAATATTTAATTATTTTTGGAATTTCACTATTAAATTATCGATTTAATTATCCCATTAAATCCAATATTCGAAAAATAAATTATTCTACTTAAAAATTCCACTTATTAATATTTAAAATTAATTAAATACTCAAATTCAAATTATCAGAAATTCTGGGTCGTTACAATCTTCCCCCCTTAAAAGAATTTCGTCCTCGAAATTGCAAGTTAAGGAGAATGATTCCTAAACCGTCTATTATTTTTCCAAAACTAATAGTTTTATCCACCTTCTAACACCAATCTTTTTATTAAAGATTTACTATCATTTCAATTAGCTTTCTAACTTCAATTATAGGTTTCAAACAACATTGTTTACTCAACAATTCAAATTTAAATTCAAATTTCAAACTTTCAAAATTTTCTCAAAAATTTTCTAACTCCCTTAATTTTCGAAAAATTTCGCCAGCGTTTCCTTTGCGCGGCTCGATCGGTACGACTACAAAATGGCACCACGGCCCCTCAGAATCAAAAAAAAAAAAAAAAAAAAGAGAAAGCCAAGTGGCTGGAGAAGGAAATCATCAAATCTTATATAAAAACTGAAACACGTACCTTTTTGTCGAGCGATTCAATTTAACTTCATAACCAAAATCCCAATTCCATTATATACCTGTATATCATACTAGTAATAGTATCCAATTCCAACATTCAAACTATTGGCCAATTCAATTACAAAATTTCCAATACATGCTTCTTATACATTTTTGGTTTATTATTGAAGTTGCATATTCAATTCATTCGTTTCAATTAGTTACATTCACTAATTAAATTCACATTGGTTCACTTTCAACTCAACTCAAATTCAATTCTATTCAAATTTATTTACTTCACTTTCAATTTGAATTCAATTACATAGCTTTCAAATGCGCTAATTAAATTTCATTAACACTTAATGAATTTACATACAATCAACCAACAACAAGTTAACAACCAATGTATATCCAATAAAACCAAATTATTAATTTTTCTCTCATTACATTCAATTTGGTTCAACAGTTTTAATTCCAATTGATTTAACATTCAACTGATTTTCATTCAATTATTCAACTAGCTCGAAATGAATTTACACTTACATACATCATTTCATATCAACTTATTCACATTCGATTAATTAACATTCAATCCATACTTTAATTCAGTTGCCAATTCTTTTTACATATAAAATTGGACTTCATTTATATAACTCAAGTTCACATCATTTAACGATTTCATTAATTCACTTTATTCATTTTATTTTGATATCAACATCAATTCTTTCAACATTATTCAAGTTATATTCCATTCAACTTCATTTACATTTACTTCCACTATTCAACTTAAGTATTCTCCTAATTCATTTCAAACTCTATTCCATTTAACATAATTTGTTCAAATAAACTTAAGTTTCCACTTATCAATCCAATTCGGTTTCCAATTCTAAAGTAAATTCTATTTAACTTTTACTTAAGTCAAATTCATATCAACAATCAAATTCGTATTTCATTTTACTTAACTTAATTGTTTAACCACTTCAATAATTGGTTTTACTTACATTTTCTCATTCTATAAGTTATACAACTTATTATTCAACTTCCAACTCATATTATAAGTTCAAAACCCCTTTTTTTTCACTTATATTTGACAATTTCAAGTTGAATTTTAATTTCAAATTTGTTTATTTCAACAAAACCTCAATTTTAAATTCATTATTGTAGCAAATCCATCACATAGAAACTCGAAAATGATACTGATGATGCTGCAGTCATCATCCTTATTATTTCCCAGTAACAATAGTGAATCAATGCTAAATATTCTTTCAAAATTTCCTTTTATTTATAAATTACATTTATAAATCTTTTTACTTATATAATTTCACTTCTTATATATATACAAGATTATCTTACAATTGTAACTCATTTTAATTATAATTTTATACTTATAATTCATTAGTTTATACAATTGTTCTTTTTACAATTGTTGCTTTTATTAGCTTATTCAACAACTTTGATTATCTTATATATATATCTATTATTATTTACAACTACCAAGCAATTAATTATATAAACACATCAATAATTTCTTGAAAAATTATTTTCTTTATATACAAAATATAATCAAGGTAAAATTATTTCATTTACCCAATTTAAAACAACATCGTGTTGAATTGTTCTGCACAAGTGTTTAGAGATCCCTATCGATAGAGTTGTACAGACTATACCGACCAGAATCCATATACCACTCAACAAACCAATCATCACAATATAAAACAATTTTATATTCACTAACAAATACGCGCTCATATCTATTATTACACTCACACTCATTCTAGAGTACTACTGACTCTATCTCTAATGAGTAATACCCAACAGAGCAGGTTGTCGCTTAACCATATGCTCTGATACCAAATGTAACGATCGCGATTTTTCGTTGCCGAGAAATCGAACCGTTAGGGTTTTAGAAGAAGAAAGAGGTAGAAGAAGAGAGAAAGAGAGAAGAAACAAAAACAAGTAACAGGACATGAAACAAATCAGAATCTCACAATCGCAGCGGAACAACATATAATAGATAAATGAATAATCATTTAAACAAAAGAACTATACATTTTATACATACATCACAATACATCATATCATCAGAGTGTACAACAATACAACAGCGGAAAGAATACTATATACAATAGATAATAGACTACGCTATCCAAGCTCGCCTCCAAATCTGCACGGCAACTCTCGAATCCAGAATAACCTGATAACCTAACTCTAGACTGCCCGTGTGGAAAATAGTGGGCACCCAGAGTTTAGGAAAGGAACAATAAACTCCAGGTCAGTCATGGGACTGGTGTGAGAACTCAAAACAGTTTATCTTTAAACAAGCAACAAGAAAATTTAAATTTTGAAATCCGCAATGCTTTTTGGAAAATGAAACTACCATAAGGCCTCCCGGCACACACACAATGCAAACGCACACATGGGGGAGATTTCTCCTTATGATAGTCAAACATGCTTACTACGAGAAAAAATTCTTTGATATTATTACTAGTGCATAGTGGAAAATATTTCGAAAGTATAATATAAATCCTAGCCAGCATAGGTACCATGATGCTATGCCTACTATAGCTGCCATGTTAAATGGCAGGTTCTACAACTAAAACCGTACAAGGCACGTATTGGATGAATGGATTTCCAACAAATGGTCAGGCTAAGGAACTTCCTACTGCCACATGGGATCGCCTCTGGCGGGACGTCCCGAGAACTAACGTTACGGTTAGATCTCTGCCAACACAAGGCCGGGTTACCTCTGTAACTAGGTAACTACTACACGAATATGTCATCCCCCGGTCCTTTGGGACCTTTATCCGAGCGCTCGATCCAACAACACCACACAGTAATAGATATAGTGTATCAACATGAGTAAATATCTGGGCTCCATACCATGATACCACCCTTTTCCAGAAGGAAATGACATACCCTAAAGGGCGCGACCCTCATAACCTTGCCGCATATTCCTGTTTCGACCATTTCCGGGGAGTGAGGTCCTGACGAAGTCTCGTCCACAAAGCTACGCTTTGTGCAACAAAGCCATGCTTTGGGTCAACAGATGACCAAAGCAATGATCACAAAGATAAATGATCAAACAAATGATCATATCACAAATGACCAACCAATGATCATCACACAGCAGCACTCAGCATGTCACATTACCAGATTGGGAATATATCGCTGATAACCTTCAACTACATAACCTCTGAGCTCGTACGTCTCAGAGAAGGGTGTTAAGCTAAGAGAATAAATTCTCCGCCACCAACAGAAATGTATTTGAAAGAAATCGGCTCTAATTCTCAAAATATAATGTCAGACACGTAACCATACAAGTCTGTTCCGGGTTCGAACAGAACCGAAGGCACTTCCAAAGAAGCCCTTGAAATCCGGGTATTCACAATCCCGATAAAATTTCCCATCACAAAGGAAATCTCCATACCGTAGCTAACGATGCAGAGACAATCGATAGGTCATCCTATCGTTTTCAC
Organism: Allium cepa; assembly: GCA_030765085.1. Lineage (NCBI taxonomy): Eukaryota > Viridiplantae > Streptophyta > Magnoliopsida > Asparagales > Amaryllidaceae > Allium > Allium cepa. Next base: position 684,552,436 of record CM060942.1, read on the forward strand.
AAATACCCGGTCTTCAACACCGGTCTTCAAATGCTATCCATAACGACGTATCACATATTCGGAATGGGATATACGACACAAAGGTCCTCTCCCGGCTAAACCGAATAGCGAGCGCTTATTTTAAAAATAAGTGTAGCATTCAATTCCAAACAAACACAACCAGTACCATCCAAGGGTAAATATTGATAGTCGGTTATTTAACTATCAATAAAGATGCGCCACATCATCAGATTCCAAATAATTTTCCAAAATTATTTAACCCCAAAAATATCTTACGAGAGATATATATATATATATACACCATTTCCAAATAATTGCCCCAGTTATTTGTTTTACCAAAACCACTTCACGATAAAATTTCCACACTTAATCAATTGAAAAACCAATTTTCAATTTACCTTTACCATTTGAAACTAATTTAAAATCACCTTTAACCATTTGAAAACTAATTTCAAATCACCTTAACCATATATACCTTTTGAAAACAAATTTCAAACCCCCAAATAAATCTTTACCGATTTAAATTTAACTTACGTTTCAAATTCGTAAATTATATCCCATACTTAAAAATAAATCAATATTTATTTTTAACAAATTTCCCTTCCCTTCATAAATTCCATAGTGAATTTAAATTCCAAATATTTACTAATATACGATTCTCAACTCGATTTCAAATTATTCGCTTTCAATTTACCTTTAAGAGATGAATCCTCAAAAACGTTCCATTTCATATTGGAAAAGCATTTCCATACTTATTTAAAAATAAGTAATTCACAAATTTATTTATTTTCAACAATTTGAAAATATTCAATACACTTAAATCATAGTTAAGTATATATTTCATTCTTTTAAGGAAAACGTTCTTTTATTCACTTTTATTTGGGTTAAAACGAATGTTACATAAAACATCGTTACGACAACCCAAAATCACTGGAATAGGGTTTCAAAATAAAAATAGAAACATAAATTCCAATACTACACAAAATATTTCCATTTGGAAACCATTTACTATAACAACAGTGTTATAGTCCACCATTTCCTTATTTTCTCGAAAACGCCTATTTCAACAATGAATGTTGAAATCTACGTATTCATTTCCTTCTATTTCTCGAAAACGTCTATTTCAACAATGAATGTTGAAATTCAAGTTTTCGATACTTAATGCATTTTAAAGCATCTTTAAATCGTTTTAAAATTCCCTTTAAAACATTCTTCTCCCAAAACATGCCCATTTGACTTAATAATATATTCATCGTTTAAAAGAGTGAATATAACTCCTTTAACAAATTCTAAATTCAATTTATCAAATTACATTGATTTCAAATTTATAAACAACGTTTAAAAATTCTATTTCTATTAATAACTTCGGTTTAGAAATCTCTTTTATTAAGCCAATTCTATTTATAAACCCAATTTCTATACCAAAGGTTCGTATTATAAGTCAAATACTTAAAATATTATTTATTTACCAAGTCGTTCCTTTTAAAACTTCATAAATTGTTAATCTTATTACTGATAAGATTTCTCACCTTTTATAATAGTTTTCAACTTATAAAAACCTCCTTTATTAACAATTTCTATAAAAATCCCCTTTTTAATGCCCAAAGCCATTTTATAAGTTGATTACTTATAAACTTTTATTTTCAACATCAATTCATTTCATGACTTTCCCTGTTTATAAAACTATAGTTTAAATGAAATCCATTTTTTTTTTTATACTTCATTTTAACACTTAATGAACCCGTTTCATAATTCCAAAAATTTCAATTTTATAGATATCAATTTATAAAATCTTTTATATAACTGTTTATAAAAATTATTCAAAAATCCCAATTTAACTATTTTATAAATCTATTTATTTTAAAATTTTCCTTTTGGTTATATTTCATAAAAATCATAGTTTTATAACTTTAATATTTAAAATCTTAATTTATTTAAAATGAATCAAGTTCAAAAATTTTAATAAAACATATACTTGAAAAATTACTTAAAAATCCTTTTAAATTCAAAATCGGTATTTTTAACTTTTTTCTAAAAATGAATCCGATGATGCAACCGCATCAAATGGTCAATCACGGGAATAAACATCATATATCGATATGATAGTTAACAATCAACACAATATATATAAACAAATAAATATTTGCGAGGAATCCAGTTGGATCCCTCCAACCTGTTTCCCTGCATCCACAGACGTTAGCACAATACCAATTCCACTTCAAGGTGGAATATCGCGGTATATGGGATTTATAAAATATTATCCGCTTACTAACGGCGCAATAGGGTCTCATCCGCTATACGAGGCGGGAAATCAAATCCAATATATACATATGCCAATATATATATATTGCTATATATAGTATATATCCTACTATATCTACTAACACAATCAAACAACAATCATCAATCAACAATAACTATTTAAAATTTTAAACCAAACGGTTCGATCGAGTGAGGAGTTCTCACCTTGATTTTATTTTCCGTTTTCGCGTTCGTTTCGAATAAAATTAAACGAACGTTTAATTTTACCCGAAATTCAAATGGGCTCCAATTGACTCTAAACCAGTTGCATTTCGAAGTGCTCGTCCATATGATTCCAACGCAATTTGATTCGTCTAAATCGGACCTCGCATGAACAAGTTATGGCTTTTAGAAGTTACACGATTTGAAATTTAAACTTAAACTAAAAAAAAAGAAAAAAATATTCATCTCACCTCCCCCCACACGCGCGGGCCCCCCCACCTTTGTTCCTCCCGTTTGAAACGCGATTCCACCTCCAGGTAGCAATTTTCGAACGCACGTAACCCATATCATCAAGAAACCCTAAATCACGCACACCACAAACATCGACGAAACCCCATCATATCGGCACCATATCGAAGCTCATCACATATGCTACACACGGCCAGAAGAGCAGTCAACTCGGTCAACCCCAGCGCATGGAATTGCGTGCGCAACTTTCGTGCTTCCAGCTCGATTTGCCGCCAATCCGCTTCGAGTTAAACGATCATAACCGTTGGATTCCGAGATCTCAGAGTGCTCTACAATTTACTAGTTGAAGGTTTCGCGAATCGTTGCACGGATTAGAAGATAAATGAGGAAGAAGATCGTTGCTTTTCGGCCATTAACCATAAACTGGCGGCTAGCTTGAGCATATAGGGTTTAGTGAAGATATAAATGAATGTATATGTTATAAATATTATTTTAATAATAAAATTCTCCTTTTCAATAACTTATGCAAACGAACTCCAATCCTTACGTTCCGACAGGCGATTCTAAAGTTTTTCCACGTTCCGGACGCAATGGGACAGGTTTTGGCAGCTAATTCCATCGTATGTGTGAGATACGACAATAAACGCTCAATTTAAATTAAAACCGATTTAAACGATTTCTAGGCGTTTTGGCTTGTACCGGACAAACGATATATCCGAACGACTTAAAATTTAAAATCCTACAATAATATCATATTACGGATCCGATGAAACTGGTTTCGTCGAAATCCGAGACCGTTTGAAAAATGGCTATTTTAACTCGCCGAATTAAAATTAAAACGATATCGATGCGTTTCGAGCTGCCACGGTCAAACGACAACTCTGATTGCTATGAAAATTGAGATCCGATAATAACTAACTATTACGGATCCAATGGAACTCGTTTCGTTCAATTCTGAGACTGTTCAAAAATTGGCTATTTTTCAGTCGATAATTAAATATTAAAATATTCGATTTTTACAAATAAATTCCAAATTCAATTTTAAAAGTCCTAAAACATTTCTATAACTTTAATATGATAAAACAAAATTTTCCAAATCATTTTCAATCACATTTAACCCAATATTTAATTATTTTTGGAATTTCACTATTAAATTATCGATTTAATTATCCCATTAAATCCAATATTCGAAAAATAAATTATTCTACTTAAAAATTCCACTTATTAATATTTAAAATTAATTAAATACTCAAATTCAAATTATCAGAAATTCTGGGTCGTTACAGAATCTATAATTAAAACAAGAAATCAACTAAATAGAATGAGTAATGTAGCTTTTATATCAACTATTGAACCTAAAAATCCAAAGGAAGCATTATCTGATGATTCATGGATTCTTGCTATGCAAGAAGAATTGAATCAGTTGACTAGAAATGATGTTTGGGAACATGTTCCTAGACCCCAGGATAAAAGTATAATCGAAACAAAATGGGTTTATAAAAATAAAATGAATGTACATGGTTAGGTCGTGAGAAATAAAGCTCGTTTAGTCGTGCAAGTTTATTGTCAAGAAGAAGGAATTGATTATGACGAAACCTTTTCACCCATAGCAAGAGTAGAAGCTATCAGGATTCTATTTGCTTTCGCAAACTGCAATAATTTCAAGTTATGTCAAATGGATGTTAAAAGTGCTTTTCCAAATGGTTATGTAAAAAATGATGTTTATGTTGAACAACCTCTACTTTTTGAAGATAATAAATTTCCAAATCATGTATATAAATTAAAGAAAGTTTTATATGGTCTGAAACAAGGTTCTAGAGCCTGGTACGAAAGAATAAGATGTTATTTACTGTAATCTGGTTTTGAAATTGGGAAAATAGGTACAACTCTTTTTATTAAAAGAAATAAAAATGATATTCAATTAGTACAAATATATGTAGATGATATAATATTTAGATCAGCTAATAACATAATGAAATAAAGAATTTTCAGATATAATGACCAAAGAATTTGAAATGAGTTATATGGGAAAACTAAATTTATTCTTAGGACTTTAAATCAAACAATTAGATAAAGGAATTTTCATTAGTCAAGAAAAATATGCTAAGGGTTTAATTAATAAATTTGGTTGACCACTTCTAGTGGGAAACCAACTCCAATGACAACTAATGTAGATTTAAGTAAAGAAGATAAATCAAAAGATGTTGATTAAAAATTATATAGGGGAATGATTGGTTCACTGCTTTATAGAACAACAAGTTGTCTTGACATTAATGTCTGTCTCAGTGCAAGATACCAATCTCAACCTAAAGAAACTCACTTAAAAACAGTTAAAATAATTTTAAGATATGTAAAACATACTTTAGATTATAGTTTTTTTTACCCTAAAAATGATGTATTTGATTTAATTTCATATTGTGATGCTTATTATGCTGGTTGTAAATCAGACCGAAAAAGTACAAGTGGAACTTGCCACTTTCTAGGTCATTCTCTGGTTTCTTGGTTTAGTAAGAAGAAAAACACCGTATCCTTGGCAAGAACTAAAGCAAAATATATATCTGCTGCTTTGGCTTGTTCTCAAGTTATATATATGCAACAAACTTTAAAATATTTTGGATTAACTATGACTAAATCACCAATTTATTATGATAATACTAGTGCAATAAACCTATCTAGGAATCCAACTCATCATGCTAGAACAAAACATATTGATATTAGACATCATTTTCATAGAGATAATATAAGTAAAGAAGTCAAAATGTTGAATATATTAATACTAAAAACCAAATTGCTGATATATTAACCAAACCATTAAATGAATAAAACTTTACTAAATTTAGAAGAGAATTAGGTATGTGTTCGTTAACTAAAATATAAATTATAAATAATAAAAGTATAGTTAATAATTACTATAAATAAAAATTTCTCAAAAATTGAACTGGGCATGTCGACATGACCCACCCCCCTATGTCGACATACATGCCGAAATTTTCAAATTTAAATTTTCTACTAAAATTAGCTATTAAGTTATATATTTATATATTTTGACTTTTACTCCTTTTCTCTGTTCTATTCTCTGCAATAAACCTCTAAAACAGTAAATTAATGGCTTTCTCTTCTAATAATGAACCTTCTTCACCCACTTCTCCTCATTCTGATCCTTTTCAACGTTCCACACACGTACGAGTCATCAAATTACAAGAGAAGTTGATAGATTTGCTTCAAATGATGATGGAAATTCAAGTATATTAATTAATGTTCCTCTAAAAACAATCTTTGGTGTATAAAATCTTGAATTCCATTTAACTTAGGATGCTATATTTCACTCATATATAGTTATTATTCTTATGTCATATGTTTTTTATACCATTTTCTATTAAGTTCAAGGTTTATAGGTTCTTTTTTTGTTGATGACAAAGGGGAGAAGTTATATAAAATATAGTAGGCTTGGAGTAAGGGGAAGTTGTTGGTGCAAGGGGGGATACGGTATGATCGAAATGGTAAGTATATTTTATAAGGTTGTCATCATCAAAAAGAGGGAGATTGTTAGAAACTAGAGATAGTGGTTTTAATGACAACAACCTTTGTAAATTATTGCATTGTAACTTATATACTAACACTATTGTCTAGATATACATGAATGTTATTATGCAGGATATCTGCAGGATATATATAAGGCATGTACTGATTATTGAAGAAGACTGTACAGTATAAAGATCAAGAATGAAGAAATCAAGTTTGAAGACTAATGAGTATCAAGATCAAGATTTCAAGGTAAGTTTCTAGTTTTGTCAAACTTCATAATAGCATGGAAATCTTCATTCCAAATTTCATTTGGGATGTAAGCCATTTCTACCTTCTTAGTGGCTTACAAACTCACGACAAGTAGCTTACAAACCTACGATAAGTGGCTTACAAATCCACGAACATCCTGGTTTTGTACAAGTTCTTGAGTCCTGATGTGATGAGATATTCTGCAGGAAGAAGCTTGCAAAACTACTTCAAAATGATTTTTCAAAATTATTTTCAAAACTGTTTTCAAAATGTTTTAGCCTTAAAAATTATCTTTTCAAATGATTTTCAAAAAGATGTTTTAGCCTTAAAATATTCCTTTTTTTTGTTTTAAACTCTTGTTTTTAACCTCGTTTGTTTTTAAAATTATCTTTTGATTTTTATATATTCTTTATAATATATACACTTGAGATTTATAATCAAATTTATATATACATTCTAAAAATATATTTTTATGCTCTTCTTTATTTTAAAACATAGGAAAATTAGTTTATTTTACTCAAGAATCATTTCATCTTGTTTTCCATTCAATACCATTTTCAAAACAAATTTTATGTTGTTTATTAACTAAGGGGTGTCGACATAATGGGATACCCCATGTCGATATGGTGGCCGTTAAATTCAAAAGTTTCAATTTTCAAAAGAAGTGTCTATTTGTTTAAATCTCTTCATGAATGGTTATGACCATTACAAATCTATAAATAGCCTTCACAAATGAATTTTTTAACTAACTGATTTCTTATTTTCTTCACTCCTTCTTCTACACAAATCCATATTCTAAAATTTTAATAATTTTAAGATCTGCTGAAATTCTACCGAATTCTCAAATGAATCAAAATAGAATATCATTCTTGTTTGATTCTCTGCCCTCTCTCGAAGTTCGAAGTGCAATTCATAGTTATAGGATCAATTTGTAATCAAAAGTTTATCGAGTCTCTATAAGGTGTTGTTGTGCCTGGAAATCAATTGGGTGATCTTGTGTCCCATACATTAAGAGGGCTTGCCTCGGACTCAAAGACAGGAGGATACCTCAAGGCCTTTAGAAATAAAGGATTGTAATCTTGACATAGGTATAATAAAAATATGTACGAGGTGTTTGCCTTGGTGTATGACTGGTGTACGGTAACTCCGAACTAGTATAAAATCCGTTGTGTTCTTTCCTTTTACTGCTTTTAATTTAGTTTCTGCATCTGTGTTTGATTCTGTGATTGTTATGTGATTAAGTTTGGCATTTATTTATATTATAATTTTTAAATTAGTCCATATAAATCTTAGAATCTATTAAACACTATTCACCCCCTATAGTGTTAAATTAACCTTAAGATCCTTAACCTGCACTCCCTTTCAGCTTAATCAACTCCTTGTTCTCAGAGTGCGAACGAGATCCAAATGCCTAGACAGATGTGATTGAAAATCTGTCGGCCAACTCTATATTCCCAAAGCTTGAATCGAAGTATACTAATGACCGGGTGTGACTAACCACCCACAGACTCACTCTAGTCTCGAGAGCGTGGACTGAAGTATGAACCTCAAAAGGGTGTGACTGACCACCCACCAACTAACTCCAGATTCCTGAAGTGCGAACTGGAGTATGAAAATAATCGGGTGTGACTGACCACCCACAAACTAAGACCAGATTCCTGGAGTGCAAACTGGAGTATAAACATAATCGGATGTGACTGACCACCCACCAATTGACTTTGGTCCCGAGAGCGTAGACTGGAGTATAAACGTAAATGGGTGTGACTGACCACTCATCAAACAACTCTAGATTCTCGGAGTGCGAACTGGAGTATAAAGACCAACTAACTCTAATCTCGAGAGCATGAACCGGAGTATAAACATTAAATAGGTATGACTGACCGCTCGTAAATTAACTTATGTCCCCACAGTGCGGACATAATTCCAAGTATTATGCAAGCGTGACTAATCGTCGGCATACAAGTTCAATCCCCAGAGTGTGGATGCAATTGCCAGCAAATGAGCAAGTGTGATCCGACCGCTCAAACTCATTTCACTTTAACTATGTTCCGACTAAGTTAAAGTTAAAATTATTGAAGGCGACAGCCAAACAACTACCTTAATTATCTCTAGAACTGGGGGCATAACATAAATATCAATCGCTGACTGAGATAGTGCAACCTTGTAGCTTGACTCGACGTTTGGTTATGACCCAAAGCCACAACTTTTGGACTTAACAGCCAAACTCAAGTCCGATTCAAAGACTAAAGCCTTACAAGTACATTGAATTGAAATTCGAGCGCTAAAACACTTAAGCAAATAAATACAGAGTTATGCTGAAAACAAAATGGAATTTCATTTCAACCATTCTTTGAAAGAAAAGGATAAGTACAAAATTTATATCAAGAATTCCTATAGGCAGGGGCCGAACCCGCATCTATACTCGGCCTACGGAAAGCAAAAAGAAATTCCTACCTATCTACCAAAAAAGGGAGCAAAAGGGCATGTCTACTCCTTCAGCTTCTTCTTCTTCTTACTTAGTGTCTATCCACTGGAACTACCGATCGACTGTCTTTTCGAGCCTTTGCCTCCCCGGCCTCCTTTTGCTGGTTGGTTTTCGACCGGGCGAATTGCTGTGATATCTTCCTCCGAACTCATAGGGATCAGGATACTCTTAAAATGCGGAGTTAGAGGAATCGTGATACTTTCAATGTTAAAGGACGAGGGAGGCACACCAGTGTCAATGATTGTGCCGCTAGGAGAGATCATACGTAAGGGGACCGGACCAGGACCTACCATACCACCTCTAATATAGCAAGCCTGCGTGGCTCATTCCATTTCAGCATTGATCTTTACCATTATCTCTTCCTCTTGAATTGCTTGGGCTTCCACGGAAGTGCTGCTAGTTGGGCCGAAAGAGCTAGCCGTAAACACACCTTCACCCATGACAAATGGCAAGTCAATAAGTGGATCACTTTTATGACCAAGGATTTCTTCCATCATCTGTTCATCAAAAATGAAAGTGCTCTCGTGCACTGCCTCAGTTGATGCAGCGGCTGTTGTTCGTGGTCGCCTCCTCCTTAATAACCTCTTGCTCATGATGCAGCTCTTGGATTGCAGGAGGCTCGGTCGGTATAGATTTTGTAACTAAATAAAGATAAGAGAAAACATTATTGACAACCTTTGATAGCGCTCCCATCTTTGAATGGATGCAAGAAGTATTCAGAGTAACTTCCTCAGTATGGCTCACATGCTAGGCCAATGCGTCTTCAAAGAGACAAATGTGGCTAATCAGGGTCATAAGCTGGTGCAGCCGAAGGGTCAATTGTAGAAGTATGCTTGGGTCGAGTTGCTGTAGGCATTTCAAAGCTTGCTTCATGATGTTCAACTTCAGACCCCTCTCCAATGTCCTGACACTGGCCAACAAGTTTTTATTTTTCAAAAGTGACAATGGCATCGTAGAGAACTTTTCTCTCAACTTTGGTTAATATCCAATTCTCCAGCTCAAAATCTTCGATAGATGTAGTGTGATGATCCTCCTTTTCATCCTCTATCATAGGTATTGTATAAATGAAGCGGGTAGTCATCAAGCTAGCTTAGGTTGCGGTGCTTCAGGACATTGACATTATAAGTGACTAGGAGGTCTTCGATATAGCCTTCCAACCAAGTCTCTGCCGCTCTAACCTTAGCCTCAATTTTGGCCTCGGTTTCATAGACCATTAGCTTGGCCGCATCATGCTCATACTTGAGTACCACAGCCTGCTCACACGCCTCTTGGGTAGCTCTATTAGCCTCATATTTTTCCTTGGCGACTTCAATAAATTTGGCTTTTAGCTCCTCGTGCTCTTTTAGCGCCACATCTCTTTCAGCCATGACTGTGGTGGTCTGATGCCCATTTCCACGGCCAAGGCTAAATGTGTTTGCCTCATCTCCTCCATCTTTCGGGTTGCCTCATCGGCTCTTTTATTAGTCTCTATTTTCGAATTTCTCGAGGACTCATTTTCATTGTTGAGCATCTGAATTATGCGGTCCTTCCGAACGAGATGGGTTTCTAGTTTCTTGATTGTCTTCGCTCGCTCAAAAGCCACCACTGATACCATCTCTATGGTCTTCATCCATTCTCGATATTCGCCGTAAACATCATATATGTAGTCATATGTCATCTGTTCTGCCTTTTTAGGAATTTGCTTTAAGTATGGAGGAAATATGAAGCCATCGAAGCAGACATTGCGATTCTAATCGCTCCTTCCCCGGTAGGTTCCGTAACGACTTGATTAGTGTTAATGGGGGTCTTAGTCTCGATTCTCCAACATTGTTCGTAGGGCCATGAAGTTTGCGGAGGTGGTGCTTGATGTGAAGATTCTAAGGGATGTTTACCAGAACCATAAGGTTCAGAAGGAATTCTAGGTGGTAGGGAGCGAGACCGTGAGCGACGCCTATAATTCCTTTCCCTCTCCCTTTCTCGGCACTCACTCTCCTGACTAGAATGGCGATGGTCATAGTCTCTATCAGACTCACGCCTGTGAGGCTCGGAGTATGAACTTGAAGAACAACATGATGAGCGGAGACTGCCAAGCATCGAGCCTTGCCTTACCATTGTGCCTACGAAATGAAAAGAAAATTAGAATTAGTTATCCCTTTTAACTAGAAATGTGTGATGATAAGTTTTGCAGTGCCGTATGTGTATGCATGTGCAAACTGCCCAACAAACCGATTATGGCGGCTCCGCTTGCAGGAGTCAGCTCCCCTACATCTAAATCACTCTAGCCTGCCTCGGTTTCCAACCCAAAGTCTTGAAGTGATGTCAAGTCATCTGGGATTGGGATATCCGCCAATCCTTCGAACGAGCTCTCCATTTGCAGAGGAGGAGTATCCTGACTAGTAGCGGGCAAAGACACCACGACCATTTTGTGCCTTAGAGATTTTCTGGCAATAGTCTTGCCTTTTCCTTTTCCCGATGCTTGTGGGTCCTACAAAGGCACAGCCATGGGCTCATCTCTAGCTGGCGAGCTCTCATCATTACCTTGTTCGGTTATAACAATTTCGAGAGTTCTCCTTCTTATTCGCCTCGCCAGAGCCGTCCTAAGAACTCCTACTAGTCCTATGCTTCGATCTTTGTCAATCATCCCAACAGCCATCAAATTCTCATTTGTAGGGACTTCATCGATCTCTCTATATTCAGCGGGTACCTCTTGAAGAACCCTTACTATCTACTTAAACCCAGCTCTTTCGGGCTGCAGAATCAAAGATGTAAAGGAAAGAAAGTGTTAGACTCAGCATCGACTATTGTTATCCATTTAATCAACAAAAAGGTTGGAGCACTTAACCCCGGTGGACAACAAACAAAGAACCATTCGGTCTTTAAGTAACTTAGTTTGCTCCAAGACTCAACCATGATTTGACAGCTCCTAAACACTTCTAGGAAGGTGAAGGAAAGGTTGTCCCCGCAACTCTGTATATTGAATAAGTATTTGATCTCTTCTACCGTCGGTGGTCGAAAGAGGTACTCTATGAAGATAACAAACCGGCTATTGAGCAAGGCATACCCGTTCAGGTGCAACATGGATATGGCAATCCTTAAGTAAAGTAAAACTTCCTGGATGAACTGGTTGAGAGGAGGAAATGTCCCGGTTACACACATAAATCTGTAACAGGCTGTGTACCCTTCCGAGGGGTTATGGGCTCTACCTTTTGACCCTGGCAATAAGACATTGTTTAGTGCCAACCCATGCCTTAAGCAAATCCTGCCTAATATGTCTTCAAAAATATTAGATTGGAAGAAATCTTGTGGATTGGCGATGAAGACCGCTTCCGATAGTTCATCTGGAGCTGGGCTAAGTTCTTCAGCTACAATAGCCGACATTTCGATTATGGGGAAAGGTGGAAACATCCTACGACTGTGAGCTCCCAGGTTCCATAGCTATGAACTCAGAAATCATCGTTAGACGATAATAATCCTGTGTTCGCCCCAGTGTAAAGTGCGTGAATGTGTTATGCAGTGCAGTGCTTCATAATACTTAAGAAATTGTATTGAATTTGTGAGATGTTCAGGTGACAAGACTTTGAGATTCAACCGGAGTGACCGTCATTCCTAACCATCACAGCCGTGCCATCTAGACTTCGGAGAACGATTCAAGTTCCAGTTCACAGAATTTGTCGAGTTATAGTTCCATCGACGAGCTTCGAAAGGGAGCCAAATGTGCAGTGAAACGATTAAGTCCAATTATGCAAGGCAGAAGCTCGTTGGTGTCAAATCCTCGGTTATGCAATGGATTCGTGTCCATCAAAATGCAAGTTTATCACAAGAATAGCAACTCGTATCGATAAAGGAAGTCATCGTCTCGTATCGATCGTCGAAATGCCAATTCATATCAATCCCGAACTCTCAATCTCGTATCGCTCATTAACAGCGTCTTCGTACCGATCGCAAAATCTAAGTCTTCATATCGATCGCAAGATCCAAGTCTTCGTATCGATCGCTTTACATCGATACGAACTCCCATCATTGATTAATATGAAGCTTCACACTCCATCGGTATGAAGTTCCATTGCCCGGATCGATATGAACTTACTCTTAATCCAGATCAATACAAACTCGTCTTTCGTCCATCATCGACACGAACACCGCCTTCGTTTTCCTCCATACTTCTTCTTCTCCAAGTAACTCAAACGCTGTTCCAACCTTCCTCGGCCTTGCTCCGACCCATTTACGACCTCCTCATCACCGGAATTAGCCACGAATGCAAGTGGAATGGCATGGGAGTTCGAGCCTCAGCATTTTAAGTTGAATTAGGTCAATAAATTACCTAATTCCATTAATTAGTTCGAGGGATTAGAGTTTAGTTTGATTCGAAAGCAAGAGAAGTTTTCCTTTTCTTGGCTTTTCTATCCATATGAAGGCAAGGACGGAATGGAAGCAAGCATAAAAAATTCTAAGTACAAAACCATATTTATATGGTTCAAACCCGGGTGGAAGTCGATTTGTCTCCCAGTACCAATGACCGGTTGAAGTGGTTCACACATCATCGATATGAAGCAATGTTCGTATCCATCCACGCACATCAGTCAACAATGCAATTGTTCTTAACCATTGACTCAAATCGGTCCAGAGCAAGCTTTTCGTATCCATCAAGCCATCGATATGAAAAGGCAATTTCGTATCCATCATTTTGAAGAACACCTGGATTCATATCCATCGATATACAACGTTTCAGAGGACCACTAATTCGTATCAATGGCCATCGATACGAAATGCCTATCCCAACTTCTCAAATTGATCCAGGAGAGGATCGATACGAAAGAATACTCTAAAACGACCATCAAGCGTTGTTACATTTCGAATTTCACATTGATCCAGGAGAGGATCGATATGAAGCTCGATTCTAAAAAAACTTGATAACGACTCATGGATGTGCAATCGTTAATAGAAGTCAGGTTAACATACGTGCATATATGACGGACTAATATTCAATTTTTAGAAATCACCGGAGTTGAATGCTCACCCGGCGATAATTACAACAGTGAACAACAAATTGCTAATACTCGATACTCAGTTTCAATAATGCACTACATAATCAGTGGAAATCGAAAATTCAGCATTTATATTACTAGAAATCAATCAAAGGTTACATCTTTTGACGAAAAGACGACGATTATTCAACGAATCGGATATGAATTTGCAGTTTTTCAAAGCATGTCATGTTCACACAAGACTTGCTTTGGGGGGAAAATTTTCTCCCGCCTTTTGGCAAGGCCATGACACTAAGACTCGATTGGAAGCCAGAGACAGTCCATCTCGAAGATCGGTTATACACTTGTCTACTTTGGATACTGTCCAATTTTGTTCGAGTCTAGATCGAACTATAGTCGATGTGGTACGATAAGAAAAGATATGAAAGCCAATATCCTAAGTTTCAAGTCAATTGGAGTTCGTATGCTCAAGATATGGATCGATCACAATTCCACTTCGTATCCATCAATTGAAGATAGTTTGTATCGGTAGCATCCACGCAGTCCGTATCGATCGGCTAACGATCGATATGAATGTACGACCAAACGATCAATATGAAGTAGCATCTTCCATCAATACGAAACAAGACAAACACCATCGATATGAAGCAACTGCATGTAACCGATAAGAAACAGTCTCTAAGTCATCGATACGAAGCAGCTTCAGGCATCGATACGAAGTGAAGTGCAAACCATCGATATGAAATGAGTTAATCCAGGTTGATACGAACAAAGCATGTAAAAGTGGAAGACTCGGTCACTCGACATGAAAAATAGATCAATCCTGAAATATTGCACCATGTTATCGATCCAAGTATGATCGATACAAACTACCATCGATCTGAGTATGATCGATACGAACAGTTATGGATACAAATCCATCGATACGAACTCGACAGCCTTTTGCAAAACCAAACTTGGATCGATCATAGCTCAAAATCTAAAAGTCCAAATGCCCTCAAATTTTCATAGGAGCTTACTCATCACCTCGATTGTCCATGATCAATCTCATCCCAAAAAGACATCATCTTGATCGGTACGAAACATACATGGATCGATCCATGATCGATCTCCAATGACCTCGAATCGATCGGTGGGATCACCCATGTGGGAGAAGAGGTATTCCGAGATCTAGGTTAGATTTTTCTATCCTACGCCTATAAATAGCAGCCCGGTGCCTCCTTAAAAGGAACTTTTGACTCTTCTATGCCGAAACACTACCGAAAACTCTATTGTAACTCGATTGCTTGAGTTGTAGTCAGTTGTAATCAGTTAGTAAAGTCAATAAAACAACAAACTTTCCACAGTGGATGTAGGCTGCAACGCCAAACCACTCTAAATCCTTGTGTTCTTGCTTTTCTGTTTGTCTGTTTTGGCATGTTTGTTAGATTAATCTCCTTTTTCATTTATATTCTTCACTTTAATCTCCTCAAATACGTCTGAAGAGTGTTGTGCCCAATTTTGATACAAAAACTACCATATACCTCACCGCATTCCACAATATTACTATCCATTAATTTCTCTCTTCTTTCTTAAAAAGGATTTAATATCGTTAATAACCTATTTACTATGCAATTAATATGCTTTTAGTTATGCGATATTTATTTTCTACTATATATACAGACATACACACACACACACACACACACACACACATATATAAACACAGACACATGCCTAAAATATTTTTAATCGTGCAAAGATTACGCCATATCCTTGTCGTTTAAATGTCAAAACTTTCAATTTATACAAGTCCATTTCAATATCAACAAACATACCATATATCCAATGTCCTCAATCCAACAATAGACTTGTATAAAAGTAGAATCCATGTCAAACTTATTTAATAGTAAAATGGTAGAATCAAAACGAATAAAATTTACAATTTAAATCATTTCACAGGTTATTCAACATCTACATATACTAAATGAAATAGGGAAATTTCCTTTAAATTGCGGAAATAGGCAGTGCAAACTATGACTAAAAAGAATTTGTACCTTAAACACCATTTCCAAATTATTTCTTTTCATAATCCTTAATCAAATCCAAAGAAAAAGATGAGAAGGGGAATGGAATGTAAAACATTAAAATAGAAATAACTATACAATTACTAAAATCGCAATATGTGAAGGATCTAAAATTCCTTACATGATACTCTAGAGAATTTTTTCGAATCTATGGAAAAGAGAGAGACTGACAGAGTTTTGTTTAGTTCCCAAATGATTTGTGAATAAAAATAAGGGGATGGACTCTTACTTATAGTGGTTAGAAAACACCAAAACCGTCGGATTTAAATCGGTCTAAAATAATACAATCTTGACCATTCTTGGTCATAAAACCCCTAGATGCCACAATAACTGGTCAACCACTCCCACCTAGGCGGTCGACCGTGGTCGACCGACACTAGCAGAGGTCGACCGGTCACCTTATTTTGGAAACGTATTTTTGTTTGTCGTTATTTGATTATTTAATTCCTTAATTAATATTTGACATTAATTTTTGTTTTATCCTTTACTTAACCCCCAAGTCTAACTACCGTTAATTTTGAAATTTCAAATTTTAGCATTATTTGTTTATTTGAAATTGGATTCCATTTAAATTAAATTAAATACAAAAACTTCAAACGTCAATAACTTTTTCATTTAAGCTCCGATTTCAAGACTTTATTTATGAAAATTAATCAGAAAATCGCCATGAACTCAATGACATAACTTTCTTGGTCAAATTCTGACATTTACAAAATTTCCATTTTAGCCTTATCTTATTTAATTAGATCATTTCTTATTAATTTTTATGGTGTGTTACATTCTCCTCCCATGAAAAGGATTTTTATCTCCGAAATCCCTACGGGATGGATACCGTAACTTGCACTAAGCATCCATCTTATACAACTAAGTTATCTACACAATCGTCTTCTTAACCAAATTCCAATGTGATTATGTATGCAGAAATTCTACAGGTGAGCTCAATCCTAGCGTGTATGCAAGGTTGTGACATATAGGCATGTATGCAAACATCCTAGATATCCAATAAGTTTTTCTATACGAGTGCAAATATGATAGTAAAGAGTGTGACAACCATCCTCTGCCATCCAATCTAGCAACCACAATGCAACCATAACCTAATTTTGGAGGGTGAAAGTTTACTAGTGAAAAGCTCAGGATGGGAAGTTCTCATCTTTTCTTCAGTTTCTCATGTGCTTTTTGCCAGGTTATCTCCCCATTGTACTCGAACCAGCCTAATTTCTTTGTTGTGGAACTTCCTAGTTCCATTCTCCATAATTCATACAGTGGCACGAGATTCTATCGGCTCCATCTCAATCTCTCTCAGTTGATTAGGCTATACCCTAGTGGTCATGCTATAAAGGCATCTCCTCAGGTGTGAAACATGAAAAACGTCATGGACTCCTTCCAACTTATCTAATAGCTCCACATGATAAGCAAATCTTACTATTCTTTCCAAAATTTGAAAAGGTCTAAAAAATCTTGGTGCCAACTTTCCCAAATCTCATTGACCTCCTAAGAGAGAAAACTTTAACAAACACCCTGTCCCTTACCTCGAACTCAAACTCCTTTCTTTGCTTGTTTACATAGTTTTCTAACGGTCTTGTGCATCCTTCATTCACTGCCTAATCAATCTTGCCTTTTTCAAAGTCTTAAGAATTAAATATAGTCCGAGTAAAAGTTTGTCGATGGTTTCCCATGAACAATTAGGCAATTTTCAAGGCCTCTAATAAAGCGCTTCAAAGGGTGTTATGCTAATCGTCGCTTTGTGATTATTATTATACAGGAATTCGACTAAAGGTAAGTGCTACTCCCAGTTTCCTACATAGACCATGATGCAAGCTTTCAACAAATCTTCCAAGATTCAATTCACCCTTTCAGTTTGACCATTGGTCTATGGATAGTAAGCAGTGCTAAGATTCAGCAAGGTTCCTAAAGCTGTTTGCAAACTCCTCCAAAATTTGCTAGTGAATAAGACGTTCCTATCACTAACAATTCTAACCAGAATTCCTTGAAGCAGAACCATCTATTTGATATAAATTTGTGCTTGAGATGCTGCGGTTCTATTGCTTATAATGGGAATAAAATGGGCCCTTTTAGTGAGTCTATCCACTATGACCCAAATTGCTTCATTTCCTCTTTGGCTCCTAGGAAACCCATCTATGATATCCATTGATATATGCTCCCATTCCTAAATTAGAATCTCCAATGATAATAATAACCCTCTGGGCTTTTCCTGCTAACCTTTATCCTTTAGAACGTCAAACATTTGGAAACATATGTAGTAACCATCTTCCATCTTATTTATCCCTGGCCAATAGAAAATTCGCTTTATATCCCTATCATCTTATCTCCTCCAGGGTGAATGGTCATCCTAGAATGGTGACATTCCACAAGCATTTCCTCTAACATATTATCAGTCTTCGAAAGACAAAAGCATACATCTCTCCTTAAACATCCCTTTTCAGTAACCACATATCTACTGACGTGGAGGAAATGTTCTCCTCTACTTAGCAAATCTACTATCTCCTCATCTTTCTTTTTCTCAAGTCTAATGCAGTCCATCAATGCTGGCATAACCTCCATTGCAGCTAAATAGCCTAGAGTGGGTTTTGCTGGTGCTTGGAAGTTGAAATTCAATAGGAACTCTAACTGCCTCTGCTCATACATAACACCTAAGGTAGCATGCTCCGGCTAATGGTGCCGGCGACAACATTCCCTTTTCCAAGGGGTATGTTGAAACCCAAAGTCATATGATGTTATAAACTCCATACACATTTGCTGGCTAAGATTTAAGTCTTTTTGGGAAAATAAGTATTTGAGCACTTTGTGGTCGGTGAGCAACCCAATCCTCTCTCCCAAAAGATTGTGCCTCCATATCTTTAAGGCAAAAAGGATAACCACTAATTCTAAGTCATCGGTTGGGTATCTCTTCTCATGGTCCTTTAATTACCTACTAGCATAACCTATGACCCTTCCTTCCTACATAAGAACTACTCCTAATCCTATGCCACATGCATCCGTGTAAAATGTAAAAGGCTTTATCCCATCGAGAATGGCAAGTACTAGTGCACTTGTTAGTAGTTCCTTTAACTTCTAGAATTTTTCCATGCATCTTTTATCCCACGTAAAGACTATATCCTTCTTGGTCAAGCGAGTTAGTGGACTGCTATTTTTGCAAAGACTTTTATGAATATCCAATAGTAACACGTTAACCCGAGAAAACTCCTAACCTATGTAGCATTCTTCTTAATCTTCTAATCTTGAATAACTTTCACTTTTTAGAGCAAACAGATAGCACATGCTTATAAAAAGGCCGAAGCCCGCCAAGTATTGTCACTCAAAATAAGGCACCATATCTCAAATGGACAAACAACCCGAAGGACCACATCCCCAAGGACAAATACGTCTCAATGGACAAAACAACCCAAAGGACAACGTCTCAAAGGACAAATGGCCCAAAGGTCCAATACTGGCAATAACTCGTGAATGTGTCACAAACTCTCAGATAGGAACCCGAAAAGTGTTAACAGCGCGTTCCATACCACACGTTCTCACTTATCATTTACTAACTGTTAGCCAATGCCACAGTAGAAATCAAAATGATTTAAATCACAAATATTTGCCTCAAACGGACAAGTTCGGAATTAACCGAAAAGTAAACGTATGTGTCCCATACCACATGTTTTACTAAATCATTTAATTCACTTTCTCGTATGCTCGAAGATTGCAAAAACGTGTATTTCATATAAAAAGTAATTTGTTTGAGAAAACTTGTTTTTAAACAATTTTCCGAGTGTGGAAAACCAACTTTTGAAATTTCTCTTTATTATAAAGAATATATAATTTTAATAGCTTTAAAATAATTTATAAATATTATAAAATATTTATTTCAAAACCATTTTATTTTAAAAATCGTTTCGAAATTGTTTTAGAAAATCCATGCTCGAAAACAAGGAAAAATCATCGAAATTTCCAAAGAAACGACATTCGAAATCATCCCAAAAACAATTCAATTTGAATTACAAATTCATTATATTTTTGGCTCGCCTATTGATAGGCTTTATGGCCTAAAAACATTTCAAAAACACCACGAAATCAAGTCAAGAAAGCCACTGAAAGGTTGCAAATTGATCAGAACAAGACACATGAAGCAAAAAAGTGACCCGGGCTAATTTCAAAGGCCTAGGTCGACCTACGGATGCTAGGTCAACCCTAAGGTTGACCTGAGCACTTTGATGGTCGACCAGTAGCACGCAAAAGCTAAAGGAAATTTTTGCCTTGTTCGAACCCATTTTTGAGTGATTGTTTCATCTACTTTCAGGATAAATTTGCACATGAAAATTGGCATGCATAAACTATAACATATGAACTACAGTCCAAAAAAATTCTGGCAGTATTTCATGATAAGAATAAGAAGATATGATCACACAAAGATGCAACCTAGAACAAGTAATTACTATAAATTAAAAGCAAGAATTTTTTTGTTATAGTAAGCGATTTCTTTGCAATTTTCAACTTACAGAGCATTGTTTTGGCCAGATAGTGTGAGTTAGCAATTCACATTTGAAATTTGTAGAGCAAACTAGAGCAAACTTGTGCAAATCCGAATAAAGATGAAATCTATTGGCTAGAACAAGCTTCAGAAACCTGAGAAACAACAGTGCAAAAAGAAAAATTCACATTACAGAAAATCAAAAATCTCAAACTCAGGAATTGATGAATTAATCTTTGTTTTGGAATTGATTACCCCAATTTAGTGCCTCAATTTGATAAAATTTAACAAAGCGATGGATTAATTAGAGATTCCGAGTTTAGGTTTTTGAAAGAGGATAGTTTTCGGTTTTCTTTTGTTTTGTTTTACAGTAAACAAAATGTACGTACATGTTGAGGAAGAGAAGATTTTCTCTTTTCTAGTTAGAGTAATAATGTGCTTAGACCCAATTAAGAAAGAAATTAGTTTATAATCCAATTATTACCCAAAAACACTAAAACTCTAATATTAACATAAATACAACTTAATCAGGCCTTCAAAATTATTTTCATTATTAAAATCTCTTATTTTTAATTAAATACACAATTTAAATTAAATTACATAACAACCATATTTTTAACACAAAAAATTACATAAAAATCATTTTCTTGTATAATTAAATACAATAAACCATTTTAACATCATTTTAACTTTCAAAAATTATATTTAAACAAAATTCCACCTTTTTACTTATATAATACAACATATTAAATCCAAATACTTCATTAAAAATTTATAAAAGACACATTTGGTAATAATTACTAAAATTATTGCATTATATCCAATTAAAATCATATATTGCTCATTTTTTATCACAAACAAACGAAATAAAGTTTTAGAAACTTTATTTCAACATTTTATACATTAAAAAATTCATTGTTTATTAAAATAAACAATTTCAACAAATTATATCTCCAATTTATTTTATTTTCTTAATATTAATTATAACCACCACTATAATTTAATATTACAGGTAACCACCCAAAACATGATTGTTACAACATCATTTTAAGTTAAATGGAATATGTGTGATGTATAGTCCACCTAATTTTAAATAACTAAACCACATATGATGGGAAGTCAATGTGATAAGGGATGGATATTCCAAGTAATAATGATGTTAGCCATAAAATCCACTTAGAGAAAAAGGCATGAAATAAGATAAGAAAAGCGCCAACATCTACTAAAGTGCATTTCGACAAAGATCATGGATGAAGGTTTCGAAGGCGTGGGGAAGGCTTTCAAAAGATTTGTAGGTAGCGGGCACCCTCGTAGGTGATAAAACACATGCAAGCCCCCGAAAAAGATGAAAAAAGGAGAAACAAAGCCACCTTTCCGCCTCCCTAAGACCTTTCGACACAGATGGGTCAGCGAAGACTACATCAGAACCTCCTTTCGAAGGCAATGAATGTTAAACTCCCGTGAATGTGCTAGACCTTTTTTAACTAAAGGTTTCGCCCTCATAACAACCCTTTCGAAAGCATATACAAGCCTTTTGAACCGGTTAAAGCCAACGACATTAGAGGAAGGTTCCACATCAATGCATAGACATACATTCCAAAGCTGCACAACATCATCGAAACCATTGGCACATCAACATCTTCGAAGCCCCTATAGGCAACCTATTGATCAAGTCGGAGGCACCTATCTAACTTCCGATGAAAACAAGGCAACGTGATGGAAAAAGTGCATTTGGACACATTTCGACAATATCAAAAGGTGTTCTAAAGGAAGCAGCAAGAAAAGATACTCATAACTTAGCAAAGGTGAAAGGTTAGTAAAGGATCTCTTCGACTTTTTAACTTATAGATAGCATAACTTGATTGAGTTTTGGGGTATATAACGAATGTCTATATCTTGTGCCTTACAACTTTTTAACCATATAACTCTCCTACCGCAATCTAAAATATCCCTATAGTACAATAACCAATTCATCCCTAAGATAAGTCTATACCCCTTGAAATTAAGAATATACATGTTACAAAGGAAATCGATGTTACGAACGTCCCCAACTGGGTCTTTACAAATTAATGCAAGATGTGTCAACCTCCCACTAGGATTTGGTACTACTATTGGGTTGCGATAATTTGGGTATGTAGACTCAATGAGTCAATTACACTCCTAGCTATGAATGAATGCAATGCTCTAGTGTCAAATAGTATATGAATAAAATTTTCAGAAATAAGATTTTTACTTTCTATTGCAGCTTTTCCCTGATCTCTAAGTGGAGGTACACTTGAGATGGGAACAACCTCAATGGCATAAGCTTACCCACTTTTCTCTTCATTCACAAGCTGAGGACTGATTCTTAAAGTGTCTCTCCTCATGGTAGTTGTAGCACATCCTCTCAAATGTTCTTCAATAGACTCAACCTACAATTTTCTATGACATGTCCCTTCTTTTTGGCATCTCCAACGTACCATACCCTCATTTTTGAACTTCCCTTTTGACTTCTTGTTTGCCCAAAAACCTCCTTCTTAGCTCCTCCTTGTCTTTGGGTAGGTCCTACCTTCTCCTTCTCCTTCGAGCTAACCATTTGAAGCCGAGTCATCTCAAAAAATGTCTCATATGTGTTGCGAGTGGGTACTTGGGTCAAAAGTAATTCCCTAGGTAGGGAGTTCAAGGATTTGACAAATTTCATAGCCTTTTTCAAGGGGGTACAAATCAAACTCATCCCAAATTTAGCTGGTTTGGTGAATCTACTAATATACTCCTTCAGTGTAGACTCACCTTGCCTAAGATATATAAATCTCTCTAACTGCAAATTCACCTCAGACCTTGACATAAATCATGACTCAAATCAATTTCTAAACTCATCCCAAGTAATAATTCTATCAACATTCTCCTCCGTCACAATCGCCCACTGGTCTCAGGCCTCTCCTTTAAAGTTTCATGCCACCATTCTTCGCTTAATTTGGTACTCCCAACTAAGCTCCCAAAATATTCTTTCACATTTTTTTATCCAAGCATTTGTCTCCACAAAACCTTCTACTCCCGTATACACGTATCCACCTATGTCTTGGAAATCCTTGCACATCTTAGGGAAGTTTAAGGGGCAGGGTGCTGCTTCAGCAGGCGGGGCAGCAGGTGCGGATGCTGTAGCTCATTGAGGAATAGGAACAAGCTCTACATGTCTTATATGTTGTCTGCACCATTCAGGCATCCCTCGGATAGTGGGAATCTCTTGGGAGGGGTTCCCAATCTTAGAAGAATGATTTCAACCGTAATCTACTATCGGTAGGTTAAACTTTTAGCTATAATTTCCTAAGATAGTATTATATTCTAAAATAGAGGTTTGCCTAATGTGTTTGAGATTGTTTAAAAATAGTGTATATATTTATATATTAGGGTTTTTGAAAGTACTTTCAAAAATAAAAAGTATGCCACTTGTACATATACCTATCCTCATTGATCGAGCACCTAAGCTCCTAAATGTAACAATCCGCCTCGAAACGGGCATTATTTTCAATCCAAAAAAGGCCCATCGAGCCTTAGACCCATTCCAAAGCTGGCTCTTGGTTGGTAATTTTGATACAAAGAATAGTACACATAGCTATCTATATATAGATTCAAAATCTCACAACGAAAGGATAAAATATAATATCAGAAATAATACCCATTTGTTAAAAACATAAATGTTAGAAACATACAAGACAATTCGACATAACAACACCAAATATCTACAGTGTAAAATCTCAAAATACATGGTACATCAAAAATGCAATAACAACATAAGTAGATAGATAAATTATTGCCACAAGCCTCCATACCCGCCACCATCTTCAAAATCTCTATTATCTTCTCTAACTTATATTGTAATGAGGAGGGAGTCAGAACAATAATTTCTGGTGAATAAAAATACCAAGCTTTTATATAATTATGCTTAGGTAGTATAATTTAAATAAGAAAATGTATTATATCTCCAAACAATATTCAATGTAATTATTTCAACTACAAGTCCAACTCTACAACCTATACCCTTTCCAATCCAACTTGCTAACGCATCTTCAGACATAGTGCAAAGGCCATTCCCAATCCCATGCATCTACTGTCAACAATGTCCTAATAATGTATGAGTTAGTAGCTAAGTCACTTAATACCTTTTCATTGGGAGCTAAGCAAACTCTGATCGCTTAGTACCTCATTTTAGGTAGGTCCACGTCATTTACTACCTATCCCAATGCGGACTTCTCTTCAATACTATCCAGCTGACATCATACAGAATCTCACTAATATACTTAATATGTTTTTATGGAAGAGGCGGACCCAAAAATAGATACTTAATACCTCAAAACCGAAGCAGACCCTTCTCGAGATATCCACCACCATGCCTAACCGCTAACCCTAACCATTTAATATTTCCTAAATAGGGAGGAGGCGGTCCCTCAATCAGCCACTTACTACCTTCGACCCTAAAGCAGGTCCTACATATTATGACCCGTAACCCAAACTGTAACGTCTCACATCAGTCTAACTATTTGTAGGTACTGGTAGCTAGATTAGTTGGGCAGGTATACCTTACATAATCTGGGATAAACCTCGCGTCCTTTATGAGTATTTATTATAGGTGATATCTCACATCAGCCCTAAAGTCGCGCTGTTAGTAGCCAAATTAGCTAGGCATAGTTCTGTGTGTTTTTGAGTGACCTCGCATCCCTGTAACTTAGTCATAATTTTCATAATTTTCACTCACCTAACATATTACCATATACATCACCGCATTTCAGAATATTACAATCCATAATTATCTCACTTCTTTCCTAACTGGGAACTAATATTAATTAATAACTTATTTATTACGCAATTAATATGCTATTAATTATACTTTATTTATAGCTAATATATATCTACTTATTTATAAATACGTTCCTAAAATATTTCTAACCACGCGAAGATTATTCCCTATGCTAATTGTTTTAAATGTCAAAACCTTAAATTTATACGAGTCCAATTCCATATTAACAAACATATCATATATTCGATGTTCACAATCAATAGACTTCTATGAAAATAGAATCCGTACCAAACTTATTTTATACTAAAATAATAGAATCAACATTAATAGAATTTACAATTCAAGTCCATTTACGCTATATTCAACTTCTATATATTTATATAAAAAGGGAAATTTCATTTAAATTACAAAAACAAGCAGTGCAAACTAAGAATAAAAAGAATTGTACTTCACATTCCATTTCCCAGCCTATACTTTTCACAACCCTTAATAAAATCCAAAGAAAATGATGAGAAGTGGAATAACATAAAACTTTAAAATCGCAATAACTACACAATTCCACTATTTTGATGTAAAATAATTGAGATTCTAACTTAAGAATTGACATTTCGCTTTAAAGGAATGTTAGGGTTTTAGTTTGATGTTTTCACAGAAAAAATTCCCTAAGGCATATATCAAATCTGAGTTATGCTGTACAATTACTAAAATTAGAAAAACCAAGATTTCCACTCACAAAAGTCTGTAGCTCTTTCTTTTAGATTTGTTTATGCCGGCTTCAATCTCTTCAAGTCTCTCATTTTAGAAATATAAAAGGGAATTATATATGAATTATATTCAGACATTTAGGGTATGGAGGATAGTAGAATTAGAAATTGAATATTAATCACCTAAGTTTCCTTACTTGAAGCGCTAAAGAATTTTTTGAATCTTGCAGAAAAGAGAGACCTGCGGAGTTTCGTTTAGTTCCCAAATAATTTGTGAATTAAAACGAGGGGCCTAGGTTCTTATTGATAGTGGTTAGGAAGCATCATAACCGTTAGATTTAAGTCGTATTAATGTTATATAATCCAAGCTATTCTTGGTCATAAAAACCCTAGCCACCACCATGATAATCGGTTGACCGCTCCAACCTAGACGGTAAACCGCTAGTCGTTGACTGACATTAGGTACCGGTCAACCAGTCGTCTTGTTTTAGGAACGTATTTTTTCGTTATTTGATTATTTAATTCCTTAATTTATATTTAACATTAATTTTTGTTTAATTTTTTACATAACACCTAAGTCTAGCTACCATTAGTTTTCGAATTTCAAACTTTAGCATTAATTATTCATTTATATTTGAATTCCATATAATTAAATTGAATCTAAAAACTTCAAATGTTAACAACTTTTTTGTTTGACTCCAACTTCAAAAATTTATATATTAAGATTAATCAGAAATTCTCCATGAATGCAAAAGCACAACTTTCATGGTCAAATTCTAACATGTACAAAATTTTCGTTTTTAGCCTTATCTTATTTATTTAATTAATTTCTTACTAATTTTTACGGGGTGTTACGTACACGATGTACTTGTACACTATTGCTAGAAAAAATTGGTTATACACTGATTGGATAGATATCTTAGAACAGTTACATGCTAGGTTACATAATTCGGTCCCCAAGGGATTTCGGGGACAAATTTTTTTAAAGGGGAGAATATAAAGATAATTCATAAATCATCATTAAAGCCCAAAATTTCAAATTTTGAAACTGTCATAATTTGACTGTGAAACTTGAACCACTATGTTCGTGACGATTTTATGATTGATTTTCATATATAAAGTTTCATGATCGGAGTTCAAACGAAAAAGTTATTAATGTTTGAAGTTTTCGGATTGGAAACAATCAGAACCAATTAAGGAAGTAAATGTTAATAACTTAATATTGAAATGGGCATTAAAATATAAATGTTAATGTTAAAGGAAATGGATATGGTAAATATATATAAATCAGCATTGGAAAAGGATTAAGTAAGAATTTATATGGGTGAAGTTAATGAATACTAACATTTAAAAATAAAGGAAGTAATAAATATTATCAGCTTAGTGTTTAAAAAATTGTTAAATATAAATGTAAATTAACACCATTTAATCAAGTAAATTTAATTAAGGAAGCGCTGAAATACATTAATAGATTAGACATAGAAGGAAATAGTTGAGAATTAATTAACGTTAAAAAAAAGTTAATAAATATGAACGTTAACGTTGAAGGAAAGGAAATCAAAAAATAAATATTGTATATTAAATTAGATTAATCGAACACTAAGACTTACTCTAACTAACGTTAGATTAACATTAATGTTAATATCAGATGGAACAACATCGGTCTCATAAGGAAAGAAATGGAGCGAGATGAACACAAAATAATAAATTACACATAAAGGCAACCGGCCAACCCCTTTATTAGGACTGGTCGAATGCTAGTAGTAGGCTAGTGGTAGGTGGTGTCTGATAATAAGTATGGCAACCTGCACCCTAGTAAGCCTGAATTTTCACTAAATTGAAAACATAAGTCCACAAAAGTATGGATCGTTGGTTTGGTATCCTACAAATAAATAAATAAATGTATATTAAAGCACTATGGATATAACTCACAACAGATTAGTAAAGTGTAATAAATCATATAGTTATTGAACAAGATTGACACTTTCAATATCTGTTGTCCTTGTCAGTGCTGAGCAAGCATACAGAAACATGTCCTTTCACTGTTCCCGCCATGCACTAGTTCTTGTCCCACTAAAGCACATGTGGGTTGTAATGAGGAGTGGGCCAGAACAACGTTTTGGTGACTAATAAATTACACACTTTATACATAATGTCGATTGCCACCATCACATGTTATGTCATTTTATTTTACTTATTCATCTCGACTCCATGTATGCGTACGATGCGCCATCTACCCGAAGTAGACCATAACTACATATGTGTGTGTGTGTGTATATATATATTATATATATAAATATATAAGTATCAAAGTCCCTCTTTGGACCAAGATACTATCTCCACTAGTATCCATAATCAAGCACCTCATCAGGATCCATCATCAATGCAGTATAAATTCCTCGTCGTCATGCATACTAAGGATCTACCGTAATATCTAAAATGGATTTACAATAGTTTTGTTGTATTCTATCTTGCCTTAAAAATTTACTTACTTGTCTTCTTCTTATTATTGACTCAACTCTATGAACTAATGAGGACTCGGCTGCTCAAACTACCCCACTCATTTTGAAAGACCTCACTTGAGGGTTATCTAGGCTCACCCCTAACAATCAAACTATCAAATAACCGTGGAAGTGCATGACCTAAATGTGACCCACACTGGTAGGAGGTACAACCCATTTAGGTGTGACCTTCATCTTTCCACTGACCGCTTAGGGCCGATGACGTTCTTAACGTATGTCCAACTTCTACTCTTTAATATGGTACCAAACACACTAATATAGAATCTAGTCTTTCTTACCGTCTCATTTAGATTGCCTAACGCAATCAACACAATACCCCAACTAAAAAGTTGAAGCAGACCTTACTAGGGTATTACTTCACCTATACGTGAGCGTATATAATTCCATGGGACCTACAATTGGATATGTCCCGCATTAATATAATGTATAGACAATCGATGGTAGCCCCTTGTGGTGTGCAAACTTCTGCTATGTAACACTACCGACCTTACATTCCGAATCATCTTAATGACTATGTCATCTTTATCTATCTAAATTATTAGCTAATATTAATAATTTACATCCATCATAAACGCATACTCAAGGCTATATATATATATATATATATATATATATATTCATAATTGTTTGATTACTACACCTCTAATTGTCACAATCGCCCACCGGTCTCAGGCCTCTCCTTTAAAGAGATTTAGATTTTAGGTCCAAAATTTATAATTTACCTTGACTTTGACGATATTATTTGATCCTATTATTCTTCTCAGTTATCCTATACTATTCTTCACCTGTACATATGTATATAAACTATAACTATATTTAGAATTAAATATTTGTGAAGAAGAGAAAATGGTAGAGCTTCGCAGCCGCTTCAGAAAAATGAGAAAAAAGGTGAGGGTTTAGCCCGTAATTGTAGCGGTTCGAGTCAATGCCAGACGTTAGATTAAATTATTTTAAATCCAGGCCATTTGGCCTAGGTTCAATCTACAGCCGACATACTCAACCGGACGACCGCTTGTCCACTACCGTTCCATCGCTAATAGTTGACTGTCAGTCCAGTTATGTTACTCGTTATTTCTTGTCCTTAAAGCGTTATTTTATACAATATTTATCGTATATGATTAAAATTAACCGTGCTTAAGGGCAAAGTATTCTTTTGTCGACCATTCCCCATCACCTTCACTTAAGACCGGTCATCTCCATCACCTCATCACCACTACCCCATGCCGTGACCTTCTAGATCCAAAACCCATCATCTAATTGCCTGCAAACACTAAACGAGTACCATATCATCCCTTTTCTACATGCTAGCCTCGGCCACCACCAATTCCACCATCTCCAATGCCTTGCCATGACCATTCCACCTCCAAGCCATGACCAGATATGCCCTGACCTAATGTGTCTTGATCCATTTCATCACCTGATCCAGATCTTAGTATAGGGCCGAGCCACATTAGCCATGGCCGAACCCATTAGGCACCATCTCCTTGTCTTTTTGCCTTCTCCTTGACCTTTTCCTTGTCATATCTTCATTTCACTCCATATCCGTGTATGTTTATGACCATGACCGAGCCTGCTTGCTTCAAAACATCATGGCCAAGCCATGTTTTGATGATGGCTAGTCAAATTGCAAAGTGGCCAAGCCCATTGCATTGGTTCAGCAATTTTACTTTTTGATTTATGCTTGTGCGTTGTTTTGATTTATAATCTTTTGTATAATATACATGCTTATGTGTGTTTTGTATTTGTTGTTTACAAGACTTGGATCTTGGCTCTCCATCTACTCGAGTCTAATTCGTTCTTTTTCGTGCTTTTCGGAGACTATTCGTGTGTCTTGAATTATTATCTCCATCTTTAGAAGGTGAGTTTATCACTCACGACATACTAGTGAAACAATGACATGTGAATGTGTAGTAGTGATATGCTATGATGATATAAGTTCATATATGCTATGATGATTTAAGTTCATATATATGTTTGTCACATGACTTTATATGAAGTTATAACCTGATTATATGCCTGTGACATCACTTGATATGATATGCTATAATGTTTATTTTATTTTCTTCTTCTCACACTGCAAGTTCCCTGTTACCATAGAATCACTATCCGTTGAAAATGATACATACCCGATCGGACTTTGGAATAGGGAAAAATCATTATGAGCTGAAATGACAGGCTCAAGTGATTTTTATTTTATTTGACTTGGGATTACGGGTTCAAAATGATTGAACCCGGTATTTTGTAAATTACGGATTGAAATGATACATATCCGTATCACTTGACCAAGGTTAGAAAATACTATATAGACCCATGGTTAATTTTTAAATAACAGTATAAAAATTTATATAAGTATTATGGAATTTAAGCATATGGAACTTTAACTTAAATTTTGAATAAATGAGTTAAATAATATGTATATTGTTTTTTTATAAGATAAAAATAAATGTTGTTTAAAAATCAAATTTTAAGATTTTATCTATGATATAATTTAACTCAATAATATAATTTAGCCTAGTAATAGTGATAGATTTTATTCTATGAAATAGATACGTTTTGTGTAATAAATAATTATGATTTAAATTTAAGATATGATGTTTAAACATGTTATAGTAGTATTTATAGCATTTTTAAAATGCTATGGTATTTTAGTTATGTTTTTAAAATGTTATGTTACTTTAGGTTATGTTTTAAAGGTGCTACTATTTCTAAACTGTAACATTTTCTAAAGTGTTATTATATAAGGGTAACATTTTAAAAGTGTTATGGTTTCTAACTTATTACATTTTTAAAGTGCTATAAGATTTGTTTGGTTTTGGAAGTGTTAAAACTTTGGAAAATGGATATTATTTTGAAGGTATAATAGCGTTTAGCTTAAATGGTTTTAAAATGTATATGTTTGATTTGTAAGTACAAACCATTTGAAATAAATAACCATGTAAATAACCGTGGGTTATAATGACGTTTGGTTGTCAAAGAGACCGGGATCGGAAGTTGTCATACTCTCTGCCGACTCCGAAAACCACTTTAATAACTGTTTACGCGGTGGAGATTTTAGAATGAAGTAGGATGGTGGCGACGTTCTGTTGAGGTATATACGTGGACCCGACTCCCGTAAGTTGGCATAAGTTGGCATAAGGTGGCTAAAACAGGAGCGATTCCAGGCCAATGAGGTAGCTCCTCTGATCAGACACACTTCTTCGATACCATTCTATTACTTTGTGATTGATTGGTGCGCGCCTTTGATTTTTTTTTTTGGAGAATGGCTCGAGGTAGGCGATAGCTGCGGCTATGCGTTACCACCAATCCGGATGCGTAATTGGTATATCTACCCTTGCATTGTCTAGTTGTGCCGTGTCACCTACCCTAGCGTGTTGTACTACGAGTTTGATTTGTGTCGTACCTATGGAGTATTTATGGTAGCTTCCCGATCTGGAGGTACGATGTTACCGTATAGACTATTGGCACTATTTATGTGTTAAGATGGAAATTGAAAGCCTAAACGCTATTTTTAAGTAAGTTTATTTTACTTTGGACATTATTGTAATACGTATATTACTACATAGTAGATAGTTTAACGGATCCTTAAAGGATGGGCGGTGCCAAACATCCTTTAAGTTACTTATGCATTTCTATTATAGTTCACTTGAGTTGGTTTGCATTATATAAGTATGTATATCCTGACTCGAGCGTTTTGTGTTTTGTTTTACGCTAGGGTCAGCATGAGTATCAGCTTTGGATTTCATCTTTTGGAGCTAGAGGATTTGCTAGAGAATATATGTTTATCTAGTTGTCATCTATTTCTATTCAGTATTTCTATTTAGCCTATGTATTAGTGGATATACGTAATGGGATTTCTATTGTATTTGCTTTTAGATTATGGTATTTTGTACTTGTTTTGAGACTATGTTGTAGTAGCTTCATGAACTACAATGGTTATTTTATTTCCGCTGTGAGTTATTCTGATATTTTCTGTGTCTATGATTATGTGATTTGTTCCAAATTATATTAAAAACTACCGTTTTGAATTATTCAAGCCAGACATGTGTTGTTTTATTGTCGATTTGAATGATCCAAAGTAGTGGGTTGTTATGTTTGGTATCAGAGCTTTGGTTTTAGGCAAACCTTAGCCTGCGGAGCAAAAACTCATTAGGGATAGGGTAGAAATACCCTAGAATGAGTGAAATCAATCTTAGAATCATTTCTTTGTGAGAGAACGCATTTTAAAGTATAAAATGATTTTCAAATGATTTTTAAAAGGATTTTTGAAGATTATTTTGATATAAACCTTTCTTGTTTGAAATCAAATTTTTCTTAACTTCTCCGTTTCCTTATCCACCTTGTTAGAAATTTCTTTGTTAGGGATATTCATTCTAGTTGAATCTTATCTTATCCAATCTTGTATTTGTTTCTCGATTACCTTTGTCCCAAAATTCACTCTTGATTTTTCAGGATGAGTCGTAGGAATGCCAGAGGTAGGGGTTGTAGTGTTGCCCTAGTTCCTGAGCCTGTTGCTCCCATTCGGTTCACTACTCTCGGTAAGGAATACACTGAGCATGGTGGTACCAAATTTACTTGATCAGAGAGAATTATTGAGGCTCGGCAGTGGTTGAAGGCATTGGAGAGGATTTTCTCTGGTCTTGAGATCACTGATGCTCAGAAGCGTCAGTTGGCAGCTTGGCAGTTGAAGGGAGAAGCCTTGGATTGGTGGGAGTCTGTTACAGCTCACACTACTGAGGCTGACATTTCTTGGTTGCAGTTAAGGTATCTTTTTGTGTTAGTTTGGAATTTGGTTCAGTTTTCTCTTCTGAAATCTTTCTTATGTTTCGCTATCATGCTTTAGGGATGCTTTTGTTGTGAAATGGATGTCCGAAGCAGGGAAGTCTCAGCTTTATCGGGAGTTCATGGATCTTAAGTAGGGTGATATGTAATTTGCTGTGTATGACAGGAAGTTCAATGAACTTTCCAAGTTTTTCCCTAATCTGATTGACACTCCTCTCAAGAAGAATGAGAAGTTCATAGCTGGTGCTCGCTCAGAGTATTATGATCATCTCATCTCTCATGTGCATAGCCCTTTCACTAGTCTGATGGATATGGCCATTAGATATGAGAATCCTAATTCTAAGGATCCTCTACTTTATCGTGCCACTTCATCTCAGCCTTTCTCTGGTATAAGAAGGGAAAGCCCAACTTTCATTAGTAGAAGAAGAATTGGAACAAGACTCCAGGTTTGGGATCTTCTTCTTCTCAGAGGCAGCCTATCGACCTATCTTCCATTACTTGCTTCAAGTGTGATCAGAAGGGACACTATGCAAATAGTTGCATTACTTCAGTTGGTGCCGCTGTTCCTCCAGCTCAGTTGACTAAGCATGATCTCTGCCATATCTGTTTGCAGCCTGGCCATTTCAAGTATAATTGTCCCACTCAGCAGAAGGGCAAGCCTTATGGTATCTTTGCTGTTACCTCTGCTCTTCACCTGCTCCACCTGCACCTGCTCCTGCTCCTGCTCCTGCTCCTAGTGATACCCAAGGTACTCTTTAGGGCACTTTTTCTCTGTTTAATTTTCCTTTTCGTGTTCTATTTGATACTGGAGCTTCTCATAGCTTTACTTCTGTGGATCTTTGTGATAAGTTTGAGCATCTCCTTTCTCTCGAGTTTGCATTTGAACCTTTGTGTGTTAATAATCATATTGGTGGTCCTGTGAACCTTAGTAGGATTTGTTGAAGGGTGAAACTCTTCTATTCTAGCTATCATTTTTCTGGTGATTTCTATGTTCTAGGTTTTGATGCTTTTGCTATATTGCTTAGTGGTGATTGGCTGAAGAGGCATGAAGCTGTTATCTCTTGTAAAATCCGGACTATTTCTCTTGTGTATGATTTAGGTAATTCTTTGGTGATTCAGTGCCGTTGGCCTAAGGATTTTGCTGGTAGTTTTATTTATTATCTTGATTCTTCTCCTGATGATCTTGATGCAACTCATGTGGTCAAACTCTATCTCGATGTATTTGGTGAAGTCACTTCTTTACCTCCTAAGTGGGAAATTGATTTCCTGATTGATCTTATTCCTGGAGCTCGACTTGTAGTTTCCTCCCAGAAGAATGGCACCCTATGAGAAGGTTGAGTTAAGGAAGCAAATTGAGGACTTGTTCTCCAAGGGCCTGATCAGACCTAACCATTCAGAATGGGGAGCAGCGGTGGTTTTCGTCACTAAGTCCGATGGTTCTTTGAGGATGTGTTTTGATTATAGGGAGCTGAACAAGCTGACTATGAGAAACATATATCCTATGCCTCGCATCAATGATATGTTCGATCAGCTCCATGGAGCTACTGTTTTCTCGTAGCTTGATCTTGCCACAGGTTTTCACCAGCTCAGAGTTGCTGAGGAAAGTATTTCCAGGACTGCTACTGAGAATGGTTAGTCATGCCATTTGGTTTAACTAATGCCCTAGCTTTCTTTGTTGATTTGATGAATTGTGTTTTTCGTGATGTGCTTAACAAGTTTGTTTTAGACTTTGTTGATGATATCCTTATCTTCTCCAAGTCAAGGGATGGGCATGAGTCGCATTTGAAATTTTTTTGGAGACTCTTAAAAATCATCAGTTGAAGGCTAAGTTCTCGAAATGCCATTTCTGTAAGGATGAAGTCTGATTTCTCGGGTATATTGTTTCTAATAATGGAGTTTCTGTTGATCTACTCAAGATCGCTGCGATCAATGTAAGTCTTTCTTCTCTTCCCTTTATGTAATTTATCATTCTATCTTTTATTATAGTCCTTATTTCTCCCTATTCTGTTGCAGGATTGGGAAACTCCTAGGATTCCATCTGGTATCCGTAGTTTTTTGGGCCTTTCCGGTCATTATTGGAGATTTATTGGGAATTTTGCTCGGATTGCTGCACCTCTCACTACTTTGACTCGTATGAATGCTATGTTTGTATGGAATGATAAGTGTGATATTGAATTCAATGAGTTAAAGCGTAAGCTTACTTTTGCACCAGTACTTACTGTTCCAAATGGAAATGAGGGATTAACGGTATACATTAGTGCTAGCGTGAGGGTTTGGGAGCTGTTCTGATGCAGGATGAGAAGGTTATTGCTTATGTCAGTCATCAGTTGAAGACCCATGAGGCCAATTATGCAGCTCATGATTTGGAATTACTTGCTATGGTTTTTTCTTTGAAGCTTTGGAGGCATCATCTTTTGGGTGCCAAGTTTGAGATCTTTACTGATCATCAGTCTTTAAGGTATACCTTCACACAGAAGGATTTGAAGCAGCATAAGGTTCGATGGCTTGAGTTTCTTGCTTCTTATCATCTTGACATTAGCTATACCCCTGGGAAGGCTAATGTTGTGGCCAATGCTTTGAGTCAGAAGAAGGCTATGTTATGTCAGCTTGTTGTTTCTTCTTCTTCTTCTTCTTCTTCTTCTTCTTCTCTTTTGAATCATATTATTGCTAAGCAGGATGTGGATGAGATGCCTAGGCTTATGAAGGAGAGTATTCGTAGCAGAGTTGGTGGTAGTCCTAATGTTAGTGGAGCTCAGATCGACGATAGAGGGATTTTGAGGATTAATAATCAGATTGGTTCCCCAATATCGATGGATTGAGGAAAGAGTTGCTTTAGGAAAATCATCGATCTAGACTTTCTATTCACCCTGGTGTGATAAAAATGTATCAGGATATGAAGAAGCTTTATTAGTGGAGAGGTATGAGGCGAGATATCTCTATCTTTGTTAGTCGGTGTGCGACTTGTCAGCAAGTCAAGGCCGATCATCAGAAGGCCCCTGGTTTAGTGCAATCCTTTAAGGTTTCCAATTGGAAATGGGAACAAGTTTCTATGTATTTTATTGATGGATTATCGAGGACTAGGAGGGGAAATGAGAGTATTTGGGTTATTGTGGATAGATTGACCAAGTCAGCTCATTTCATTCTGGTCAAGTCTACCCGTTCTGCTTCTAGTTTGTCTGAGATCTATATATGGGAGATTGTTCGTCTCCATGGTGTTCCTATCAGTATTGTTTGTGATAGATATCCTATCTTTACCAGTCAGTTTGGGAAAGCTTTCTAGGAATATTTAGGTACTCACCTGAATCTGAGCACTACTTACCATCCGTAGACCGATGGTCAAACGGAAAGAGTGAATCAGATTCTTGAGGATCTTCTTCGTGCTTGTGTTCTTGATTATGGAGGATCTTGGAAAGATC
The DNA here is from genome assembly GCA_030765085.1 of Allium cepa. NCBI lineage: Eukaryota > Viridiplantae > Streptophyta > Magnoliopsida > Asparagales > Amaryllidaceae > Allium > Allium cepa. The sequence continues at coordinate 684,589,103 of CM060942.1, forward strand.
ATCTCCATCTTGTTGAATTCACCTATAACAACAGTTATCAGGCTAGTATTGCAATGTCTCCATTTGCTGCTCTTTACGGACGACCTTGTAGATCTCCATCTTGCTGGGTTGAATGCGGTTATCGTTTGGTTCTTGGTCCTTATATGATTTTGGAGGCTTCTGAGAAGGTTGAGGAGATTAAGAGAAAGATGAGTAGTGCTCAGGATAGGCAGACGAAGTATGCTGATCTACGTATGAGGATTTTGGAGTTCTCTGTTGGTGATCAGGTTTTCCTTAAGGTCTCTCTCTTAAGGAATGTGATTCGGTTCGAAGAGGAAAACTTGCTCCTGGGTTTGTTGGTCCTTTCTGCATCTCAGAAAGGATTGCTTCTTTAGCTTATCGTCTGGATTTTCCTGAGAAGTTTTCTGAAGTGCATAATGTATTCCATGTTTCGAATCTTCGTCGATATTTGCATGATCCATCTTTGATTGTCCAGCCTTCTGCTCTCTAGAGTTTGGATATTGAGCCTAATCTTACTGTCGAGAGAAAGCCACTTCGTATTGTCGATAAAGGTACGAAGCAGCTGAAAAGGAAATCTGTTAACCTGGTCAAAGTGCAGTGGAGTACTGATGATTGGGATTGTACTTGGGAGACGGAGGAGAGCATGCATGCTTCGAATCCAGAATTGTTTGTTTCGGGTAATATTTGTTATTCTATCTAATCGTTCTTTGTCTTTTTCTTGTCTCGTTCCTTTTTTAGGGTGAAAATTTTTGAGTGGGGGAGAGTGTAACTGCCCATATTTTTAACAAATATTTTTTTATTCAATTTATTTGAACTTTGATTTTAAATCATTTAAAAATTGAAAATTTGGAATTTCCAATGTAATTTTGAATTTTGTTTATAACTATTTTTCCAAATTTAATAAAATAAAGATTTTCTAAAAATTATATATTCTGGTCAACTTTGGTCAAACTTTGACTTTCAGTTGAAATTTTTAAATTTGAATTTTAAATTTCCAATCTTTTTCTTTGAAGCTGAATTTGGTTCTGATATTTGTTCTGCTTTTCGTTTCATCAAATTCTGTTTCATACTTTTTAAATCTGATAAATTTCAGCGTTTTACACGCGATTATTTTCAGTGTTTATTTGTTAGTCCCTATTTCTATTTTCTATTTTTGTTTGGACTTTGATCTTTTTATTTGATTTTTGGGCTTGTTTTGCAAATGGGCTTGGAAATTCCTAATAGACATGACTTTATCTATTCAACTTGAATAGATGCCTACCCATTTGCGATAGCCATACAAAACATTTCTCCTCTCCATCTCTTCTCTCATTTTTTTATTTCCTGAAAACAAATTACAGTAAATTTTCCTTCTTCTCCTCTTTTTCATTTCTCCTTTTCTTTTGTATACAAGCATAACTCGGCCATCACCATGCCTTCCTTTTGCCGACCATTCTCCACCACCATCACCTAAGACCGATCATCTCCATCACCTCATCACCACTACCCCATGCCATGACCTCCTAGATCCAAAACCCATCATCTAATTGCCTTGCAAACCCTAGCCGAGCACCATATCATCCCTTTTCTACTTGCTAGCCTTGGCCACCACCAATTCCACCATCTCCAATGCCTTGCCGTGACCAGATGTGCCCTGACTTAATGTGTCTTGATCCATTTCATCACCTGATCCGGATCTTAGCGTAGGGCCGAGCCACATTAGCCATGGCCGAACCCAATAGGCATCATCTCCTTGTCTTTTTGCCTTCTCCTTGACCTTTTGCCTTGCCATATCTTCATTTCAGTCCATAGCTGTGTATGTTTATGACCATGATCGAGCCTGCTTGTTTCAAAACGTCATAGCCGAGCCATGTTTTGATGATGGCAAGTCAACTTGCAAAGTGGTCGAGCCCATTGCATTGGTTAAGCAATTTTACTTCATTTTGATTAATGTTTGTACACTGTTTTGATTTATAATCTTTTGTATAATATATATGCTTATGCGTGTTTGGTATTTGTTGTTTACAAGACTTGGATCTTGGCTCTCCATCTACTTGAGTCTAATTCGTGCGTCGTCGTGCTTTTCAGAGGTCTATTCGTGTGTCTTGAGTTGTATCTCCTGCTTTAGAAGGTGAGTTTATCACTCTCGAGATTCGTACTTATGTACTAGTGAAACAATGGCATGTGAATGTGCAGTAATGATATGCTATGATGATATAAGTTCATATATGCTATGATGATTTGAGTTCATATATAAGCTTGTCACATGACTTTATATGATGTTGTAACCTGATTATATGCCCGTGACATCACCTGAAATGATAAGCTATGCTATACTGTTTATTTTTATTTTCTGCTTCTCACACTACAAGTTCCCTGTTAGTACAGAATCACTATGGGTTTAAATGATACATACCTGAACATACTTTAGAATAGGAAAAATCGTTATGAGCTGAAATGATAGGCTCAAGCGATTTTTATTTTATTTGACTTGGGATTACGGGTTAGAAATGATTGAACCCGGTATTTTATAAATTACGGATTAAAATGATACATATCCGTATCACTTGACCTAGGTTAGAAAATACTGTACAGACCCATGGTTAATTTTTAAATAAGTTTTATAAAAATTTATATAAGTATTTTGAAATTTAAGTATATGGAACTTTAACTTAAATTTTGAATAAATGAGTTAAACAATATATTTTTTTTTTTATAAGCTAAGATTTTATATGTAAATAAATTTTGTTTAAAAATCAAATTTTAAGATTTTATCTATGATGTAAATTTAACTCGATAATATAATTTAGATTAATATGGAATTTAAATTTAACCTAGTAATAGTGATAGATTTTATTCTATGAAATAGATATGTTTTGTGTAATATATAATTATTATTTAAATTTAAGATATGACATTTAAACATGTTATAGTAGTATTTGTAGCATTTTTAAAATGCTATGGTATTTTAGTTATGTTTTTAAAATGTTATGTTACTTTAGGTTATGTTTTAAAGGTGCTACTATTTCTAAATTATAACATTTTCCAAAGTGCTATTATATAAGGTTAACATTTTAGAAGTGTTATGGTTTCTAACTTATTACATTTTTAAAGTGTTATAAAATTTGTATGGTTTTGAAAGTGTTAAAACTTTGGAAAATGGATATTATTTTGATGGTATAATAGCATTTAACTTAAATGGTTTTAAAATTTATATGTTTGATTTGGAAGTATAAACCATTTGAAATAAACAACCATGGGTTATAATAACGTTTGGTTGTTACAAAGACCGGGATCGAAAGTTGTCATACTCTCTGCCAACTTCGGAAACCACTTTAACGACTGTGCATGCGATGGAGATTCCAGAATGAAATAGGATGGTGGCGACGCTCTATTGAGGTATATATGTGGACCCGTCTCTCGTGAGTTGGCACAAGGTGGCTAAAACAAGAGCAATTCCGGGCTAATGAGGTGGCTCCTATGATTGGACACACTTCTTCGATACCATTATATTACTTTGTGATTGATTGGCGCACACCTTTGATTTTTTTGAGTGTGGCTCGAGGTGGGCAGCAGCTGCGGCTATGCGTTACCACCGATCCGGATGTGTAATTGGTATATCCACCCTGGCATTGCCTAGTTTTGCCATGTCACCTACCGTAGCGTGCTTTACTACGAGTTTGATTTGTGTCGTACCTATGGAGTATTTATGGTAGCCTCCCGATCTAGAGGTACGATGGTACTGTATAGACTATTGGCACTATTTACGTGTTAAGGTGGAAAATGTAAAGCCTTAATGCTATTTTTGTGTAAGTTTATTTTACTTTAGACATTATTATAATAGCGTATATTACTACATAGTAAATAGTTTAACGGATCCTCAAAAGGATGGACGGTCCCAAGCATCCTTTAAGTTACTTATGCATTCCTATTACAGTTCACTTGAGTTGGTTTACAGTTTATAAGTATGTATGTCCTCACTCGAGTGTTTTGTGTTTTGCTTTATGCTTGAGGCAACCTGGGTATCAGCTTTGGATTTCATCTTCTGGAGCTAGAGGATTTGCTGGAGATTATCTATCTATCTAGTTGTCATCTATTTCTATTCAATATTTCTATTCAGCTTATGTGTTAGTGGATATATGTATTACGATTTCTATTGTATTTGCTTTCAGACTATGGTATTTTGTACTTGTTTTAAGGCTATGTTGTAGTAGCTTCATGAACTACTATGGTTATTTTATTTCCGTTGTGAGTTATTCTGATATTTTCTGTGTCAGTGTTTCTGTGATTGGTTTTATTTGTTCCAAATTATATTACAATCTACTGTTTTGAATTATTCAAGTCCAACACGTGTGGCTTTATTGTCGATTTGAATGATCCAAAATAGTAGGTCATTACAATGCCTCACCAAAACACTTTGATCATTTTACATACTAAGGCAGTGATGCCACTTGTGTTGACTTCGAATCTGTATATGAAGTGGCATAATAGCCGAAGTGATTTATGTAAGAAAATTTTATAATGACATCGTGGATCTTGGTGTCATTGTGCATCAATGTCGGCATCCCTATATACTCAGAATTTTATATCGAATGTAGTCAAAAATGATGTAGCGTAGCATCGATGTCGGTCTTCTTCTTTCTAATGTCGATGAGGCTTGTTTTTATATATACTGAAATTGTTTTTAAGAGGCCTATGTTTCAAGAGTCTCGATGACCCTATATTTGCGGCAAACAACCATATGACTTAAAAATGTTTTATGTTTTGTTAATAGGTGGATAGCTTATAGTTTATGAAGGTTGACAACATAATCTTCGATATTGAATATTATACTTAAAAGAATTTCAAGTTTCTGTCTTTAACCTTGGATATAGGTCGACATTGTTTTAAAATCGTGTGTGTGTCATGATTAAAGGCGGAGAGCCTTAGACTTCTATATTGACATTGTTAATGCCATCCACATTGATCCATACTAAATTATAAAATGGCGGAGAGCCTAAGTTTTCTACTTCGACATCGTCGTTCGGGATACCAATGCCACTTTAAATAGTAAACCTCGACACCATCATTTAGGACATCAATGCGAGTGAACTTTGACATTTTTCTAAACTTAAAATTATTTAATGGTAGCAAACCATATGTTTTTTACTTCAACTTAAACCTTTGGGATACCATTGTTTGTTTTTGATAAGTTCGACATAAATCAATTAGGGATACCAATGTGTGTCACATTGAAATGGTATAACTTTAAAGGGAAACAAACAAATGAGGGATACCAATAGACATAGGTTAAACATGTAGGTAACTTGAATTATATTGTAAATCATAGGTTCATAGTTATTCTAAGAAAACTATGGGATGTGAGACGGATAGTCCATATCGTATTGGTGATGGATAGTCTCTACGAGGATAATGAAGGATTCATAGTCATCCTAGGAAAACTATGGGATGTGTAGTGGATAGTCCATATCATTTTAAGTTAAATGGAATATATGTGATGGATAGTAACATAATTTTAAATAAATAAACCATATGTGATGGGTTGTCAATGTGGTAGAGGATGGATAATCCAAGTAATAATTGCATCTGAGATGGATAATTCACATAATTCTGAATATGATTATATGTAAGATGGGTGGTCTACATAACTATAAGATGGGTAGTCAAATTAAAATAAATCAGGTGGTCAGTTTAAATTTTGATGGGTAGTCATTTGAAATTAAGTTGGATAATCTAATGAATTAGGATGGGTAATCCAGTATATGATGCATGATTATAATTACTGTTTTGTATGTTCTAACCATTATGGTTGTAGGAGCACAATTTATAGTTGTTATCTTTTAGTTAAGATATTAGTGAGGGGAAAACCTGTTCCGCTCAACGGCATGGTCTTACTATATATCTATTTTGGTTCGAGATGGTAGATTATTATTCACACTAGACTGTTGTTTGACCCGAAGTTTTTGTTTTTCCCCTTATACTCTCAGGCACTCATTTGAGTAGGTCAGAATTAAGGGATTTCAAGTCATTCAATTAGACGAATAAGCTTCTGAAGACATTCAAGAGGCAATCTAGCTATTAAGAACTTTATCTATTTCCACCATGTAGTTTGGTTTTGTCTATTTTTATGCAATTGGAAAAGTTATGGAATTGCCAAGTGTTTGACTCTAATCAACCAATGGGGCATCTTCATGTGTCACTCTTGGAGTATTTTTAATAGTTATAATTTATCAAAATGTTGGATTACGAATTGGATTACGTAATGAATATGAGATATCAATTGTGAAATGAGATGTGAAAATTTATTATTAAACTATGTTTGAAATTATTTCATATTCATGTGCTTTTTATCATTGATATAATTAACATAGCCGCTTTTTGTCACTAGGAATTAATAACTTTGGATGACTGCAGCATCTGTAGCAATTAATTTTAGGCCTTAGAATAAGGGATGTTACAAGTTTGTATCATATCATAGGTTTATGATTAAAGAATTTTAAACCTAAAGAGTTTTTGAAAACATAATCCTAATGAATCAGAGAATAAGATTGTGGTTATCGGATAATGCTATAGTAATGCACTTATATTTTCTATATATAAGTATGTATTACCCCCTCTCTCTTAAACCGTTCTTCTTTATCTTACTAAGCTTGTATGCAGATTTACGAGAAAGAAAGACGTGGAAGCGAGAAACAGAAGAGTGGATCCAAGTAGCAGAAGCACTACAACCATTGGAAAAGTTCAGCCCAACACCAGGAGGAACCAGGGTCGACAAGAAAACGCTATCAAAATGCAAACGCCGATGTAAGTGGTGCATCCCCACTAGTGGATATTGGGGCTATGTATTAGTTCTTTGTCAACTTGATGCAAGCTGGAGCAGTTACAGAAGTAGCTAGAGGAAATGTTGCTATTGCAAGAGGAGTCAATCCCATAGCGCCTGTTGGTAGTAACTATACTAAGCTGAGTCGAGACTACCACAGTTTAGTTCGGAAGCTTTTTCTGTGGATCGAGGATGCAATAGAAGTAGAGAATCGGCAGTTACATTATGAAAGGATTTTCACTGATTTAGGTCTGAACGACGAGCTAAAAACGAGACTAGCTTCTAGATGGTTGCAATGAGCTGCTTTTTTCTCGTGGAATGGGGTGGCCATAGGAGTACCAGAGGAAGAATTGACTTGGAAGGAATTTCGAAGGAGATACGAGGAAAAATCATTGTCTTAAGTAGCCAAGCCCTCTTTGCTGAGGAAGATCATGGAGCTGGAGCAGGGGAAATGTCAGTGCTGGAGTACTCCGCTAAAATTGATGAGCTGTTTAGGTTTGGATATGTTGCTATAAGCACGGTTACCAAGAGGAATAAAAAGTTTGTTCGGGGGTTGAGGCCAGAGATTGCTAGGAAACTATGCCACATCTCATAGATCCATCGAATGTAGTGTTGGAGATGGCTGTCAGGAATGAATAATTAATTTCGACCTTTTGGAAAGAGAAGTCAGTGGAGAACCAAAATTCTCAGAATAAGAAGTGGAAATTCTTCAAAAAGAAGGGATCTTAGAAAGGTGGAGCTACCAAAAAGGGGAAAGTTGATATAGTTTGTTACAAGTGTGACAAGAAGGGGAACTATGCTAACGAGTGTCGATCTGGTGATGGCCAAATGGTTATAGGGAAGGAGAATGCGAAGTGCTTTAATTGCAACCTGATGGGGCATTATAAGGACAAATGTCCAAAAGTGGCCAAGGCTGACAAAGGAAAGGTGTTTTCTTTGGAACCATCTACATCAAGACCAACAACGGCTAAGAAGGTAAAGTCTGTGATGGAAGGTACGCTTTTGATTCATGGCATACCCGTTGAGGTACCGTTTGATACTGATGCATCACATTTATTTATATCTCAGTGTTTGGTAGATAAGTTATGTTTAGAACCATCATATCTTGTTACTTCCTTAGGGATAACTAATCCAACAGGAGGGCACACAACTCTAGGGATGAGATGTGACCATCTAGAGTTCGAGTTGCTAAGTTATACATTCGCCCGCGGTTTGTATGTTTTTGATTTCGTGGGTTTTCAGGGTTATTTTGGGTATGGATTGTTTGAGCAGATACGATGCTAGGATATTTTGATAGGATAGGAAATTATCATTGAGACATCCTGATAGTAGTGACCGAATAGTACACTTAGTTGGAAATTCGAGTCCAAGAATTTGTGCTTTATTGGATGGCACAAAAGAGAGAGATGAATTTTATTGGGTTTTTATTGTAAGAGAATTCGCAGATGTTTTTGATCCGGTTACAGAACTACCACCGAAATGAGAAATTTACTTTTGAATGGATCTTGTACCTGAAGCTGAACCTGTAAGTAGACCACTTAGCAGGATGACACCTACCGAGATGAAGGAGTTAAAGGTGAAGCTATTTGACTTAGAAGGAAATGTTTTATTCTTGACCAGAGAGGATAATTAAGGAAAAAGGGACGATTGTGTGTTCCAGATGTTAATGACCTAAGGAAAAAAGTTCTTAGGGAGTGTCATCGATTGAAGATTATGATTCGTCCTGGAGGAACCAAGATGTATCTGGATATGAAGAAAAGTTTCTTTTGGGAAGTTATGAAGAGGGATGTAGGCTTATTGGTGAAGCATTGTGCAAATTTCGAGCAAGTGAAAACCAAACATTAAATGTGATGACCCGGATTTTGAATAGCTGTTAATTGGATAATTAACTGATTTTAAACTATTGGGATACTAATTTTATTTGGATAAAACAAATAAATTTGATAATTAATGATGTCCGGATGTGTATATAAGTGGATTTGAAACTATAATAATTAGTTGAATTAAAATGATGAATCTAGTAGTAAATTTATAAAATATATAAATAGATATATGAAAACTTTATGATATTTAAATTTTAAGTGTATACATATACAATTAAGTGTGTGTATATATATGTGGTGTTAATGACTTAAGCCTATAAGAATCAAATTAATACAGGGTTTAAATTATTTCTTCTAAATAATATCTTTAAAAATATATTTACAACTAGTATTTGTATATGGTTATTTATTAGTGTGTAATTAAGTTTTAAATCTTTTTCTTTAATGTTTTATGGATATAAAATTTAGTAATTTATGAAAAGAAAAATTTAAACCACAATTTATAAATAAATTAAAGACAAAGGATTTAAACATAAATTTGATATTTTTAACAATTTTCAAATAATAAGAACATGTGATAACATATGTAAACTTTGTAGCATGGATTGTACAAGTGCCAATTTATGTTCTAAAGGCTGTATAGTTATTCATCTCTATTCTTCATAAAAAGAAAGAAACAAACCTGTAAACAGTAGAAAATCCAAAACATCAAGCAATTTTTTCAAATTATCAAACCAAAACAAGGATCAGATCAAACAACCTAACAACTCAAATGCATCAAGGTTCAAAGTAAGATAAATTTAATAGATAGAATCAAATACAACTTCCAGACTTTTTCTTTCCAGGCTCGAACCTGTCTCTGTTGCAATCTATGAGTAAAACACCCTTTAAAAAAAAATTTAGTATATGTTATACTTTGATGTATCGCCTAATTTTAGTAGTTAAGTGTAAATACGATTTGCATGAATATTTTTACTGGAAGGAAGTCGAACAACTCTGTAAATACCTGTGCATATCTGGTGTGTATGTTCAACTCTGTTTTTAAACAATAAGCACCAAAATTCCTTTAAAAATTTATATCTCAATATATGAACTATTTTATGTTATGGTCCTTGAAGGGAATCTGTTTGTCATCACTAAACTTGATTTTAAAAAAAAATATTTAGATTAAATAACTAGCAAGTTCTCGGTAATCAAGGAACCATGGTAAAATACATTCCTAGACAGCAAATCAAATATTTAAATTTCAAGTTTTGATCATATTAAACAATTTATATTTGAATGTGATGATTTTGATTATAGTTTCGAGTTGTTTCGTGAAGTATTAAGTGGGAATTTATGAGTTGAACGGAAATTGGTTTTTCACCAATTTCTGGCGAACCAATGGATGATGGGGGCCGATTTTTGGCCGGGGGTGGCTGAAGGGGTATCGAGCTCTGGAAAAATGGGTTCGATTTTTTTAAGTAAGTGAGTTGACCGGCCAAGATGAAACTAAGGTTTTAGAGTTTCCTGTGGAAGGACATCGATTGATGGGAATGTCGAGTTGCACAAGGAAAAACAAGTGATCGGTCTAAGGGGAGATGATGAAGGAGGGAGCGGGGAGGCTCAAGTTAACATCTGGTGGTCGTTGGCATTATAGTTCGTTTTCGCAAGGTGATTTTGGTTGAGTGGAATATTTCCAGTTAGGGGTAGAAAGGTGAATCGATAGGGGAAGCGTGGTGAGGAGTTCTAGGCAGGTAGGCGTGATGGCGTGGTCGTGGGTGATGAGTGGGGGTAGTCGACGACCAGAGGCGGTGGACTGCGATGGTGTACACATGCACTTGTGTTTCATGTATCAGGAGGTAGCTTAGTGTTTTGGGCATCAGAGAAATAGGTTTTGACTTCGAGTAGAATGGTGTTTGCTCGAGGTAGTTCACGGGAGTTTTATGGGGAAGAGAAGTTCGAGTTTGGCTCGAAAGATTTAGGTCGAACTCGAGTTTCTTTGTAATGGTAGTATAGCTATGTAAAAGATAAGAGATCAAGTTTAAAGCAAAGAATTTTGCCAACCTGTTTTTCTAAAAAAAAAATTTCGTAACAGGTTCAAGGCTAAGTTTTTAAACAAGTTATCAAATTTAAAATTTTAAATAAGAATGATTTTGAATTTAATCTGTTTGGTTTTGAATAATTACAATAAGTTAATTAAATTAACTCTCTAAGTATCTCAGATACAACATAACGATGGAATTAGGAAAGTGATTTTTTTTCTTAGGTCTAGGATCGAGTACTATACAGATTGCACCCGAAGTTGAATTTTAACAGTTTTTAAATATAAAATGAATTTAGTTTAAACAATTATATAATAAATGTTTTAAATTATTTGATTAAGGAAATTATAATCTGTTTAACTTAAATTTTATTTAGTTAAATGCTTAAGTTATTTTAAACTTAAATTTAATGATTTAATTAAGTAAGTTAATTATAAAGATAAATGTTTAAGTATGATTGTGAAATTAAGAAATTTAATAAAGATAAATGGTTTATCTTAAGGTTAATTAAAACCTTGGATGATTAAGGTTAATTAAAGTAATAAAGTAATTAAAGAGTAATTTATTTATTTAATTAATTAATGATTAAAGGGAAATTAATTAATTTAATTAATTATGATCAATTAATTAGAGATTAATTAATTCGTAATTATGGATAAATTAATTAAATAATTAGATATTTATTACTTAAATGATAATTACTTAATGTAAGCAATTAAAGGATTAATCTATTGAGTGTTAATTAATTTAATAAGCAATTAAAGGTTAAATCAATTTATGATCAAGGTTAATTAATTAAGGATAATTAACCAATGGGATAATTACTTGATGGAAGTAATGAAAGGTAAATTACTTAAGGGAAGTAATTAAGGATTAATTACTTAGTGTAGTTAATTAAAGGATTGAATAATTAATTAAGGAAATTAATTAAGGGTTAGTCAATTAATGAGTGTGATTAATTAAAGGATAATTAATCAATGTAAGTGATTTTAGGATAATAAATTTAAGTAATTAATTAAGGATAAATGTAACTAAAGTGAATGGGTGAAGGTTGATTAATTTGTGTTATTAATTAAAGGATAAATTACTTAATGTAATTAAAGGGGATGATTAATTATTGGTTTGTAATTAATTAATGTTAAGCAAGCAGGATTAAAATTGATTAAAGCGATTAACTTAATTCATTTAATTTTATTGGAATGGTGTATCTTTCTTATGAATAATTGAATGATATAGATTGCCTTTGATTACTTAATATTTCTGATATGAAATGTTTTGTGATATAATTGGGTTGAACAATGATAATGTGGTCATCTATCGAGATGAAGTGCTGTGTAAAGTGACAGTCTGTATTTAAAGTTTGAATTGAATTTCATTTTAATAACTTGGTTAAGATGGCATGTGACTCGAAGAGACCGGGGTCGGGTATCAGTAAATACCCGAAACCACTTCGATTTGAAATCTTCTATAATTCTTTATAGATTTGATATGTGTAGTCAATAGGCAGGAATGAAATAATTCAAGTAAACTGGACCATTGGAACTACGTAAGGGTACTTAAAGATTGAACTATGAAATAAGTGTTGACTGCAATAAATTAAGAATTCGTAAAAGGTATGAGTTACCCTGGTATTCACATATGTTATAACTTAGTATTTCAAATATTACGAGTTTACTCACGATGGTTTCCAGTCTGGCCCAAGTGTTACTTTGATGTAATGCTCGGGTCAGACCGAGTATTACAGATTTTTAGGTGAGGACGTTCTGGAGCTCACGTCGCGAGCTGAATGACAAGAATGTATGGATTTTTTCCGCTGTGTATATGAGACTGTGTAGTCTGTATGGATAGTAGTCTGAGACAAGTTGATAACTGTCTAGTCTATTTGTGTATGATTGTAACTCTGATGTATTGATGTAAATTAAAAATTACAGCTTTCATGCAAATGTTATTATTTGATATTATATTTGATTCGCTGCGAAATGCGAGATTCTGTTATTTTTTTCCGTTCTTCTTCTACCTTCTTTCTTCTTTACTCTAACAATCTGGAACTTTCGATATTGAAAATACCGGATCGTTACATTAAAGGTCAAGTGGATTGCTTTAGCATTTGGATATACCAGTTTGGAAATAGGATTCAATATCCATGGGTTTTATTGACGGGTTGCAATGGTCGAACAGAGAAAATGAAAGCATATGGGTTGTTGTAGATAGATTAACCAAAAGTGCCCATTTCACCCCTGATAAATCAACCAGAACGGTGCCTGTATTGGCTAAGTTGTTTATGAAGAACATAGTTAGACTGCATGGAATTCCTAGTAGTATAGTCAGTGACAGAGATGCATTGTTTACCAGTGAATTCTAGAAGAGTCCACATGAGGTATTTGTTACCAAGATTAAGATGACTACTGCTTATTACCCATAGATGGATAAACAGACCGAGAGCGTCAATATGGTACTTGTAGATTTGTTGAGAGCTTGTGTACTGGATTTTGGTGGGTCGTGGGAAGACCATTTGCACTTGGTTGAATTTTCTTGCAATAATAGTTGTCAAACAAGTATAGGAATGGCTTCTTTCGAAGCTTTGTATGGAAGGCCATGCAAATCACCAGCATGTTGGTTGGAGATCGAAGACATATTGGTCCTTCATCCAAATATGGTGAGAGAAGCCACATAAAAATTGAGTTAATCCAAGGTCGGGTGAGAGAAGCTCAATCTAGGTAGAAAAGTTATGTAGATAAAAAGCATAAAGATTTAGAGTTCTCAGTTGGAGATTGTGTTTTCATTAAGGTATTGTCGATGGAGGGTGTGGTATGATTTGGAAAGTCAAGGAAACTCACACCGAGATATGTTGGACCATTCCCTATTATAGTGAGGATCGAAAAACTTGCATATCGAGTAGAGTTACTGAGTATTTTGTTAGGTGTTCATAATTCATTTCAAATTTCTCATCTTCAGAAATGTGTTCACAATCCAGAGATTACTATTGCTCCAATTGCAATGGAAGATTTAGTAGTACAACCGGATTTGACTTTTATGAGACGACCAGTTTGAATTGTAGCGAGAGATGAGAAGAGATCAAAGAACAAGACAGTCAGTTTAGTGAAAGTCCTATGGAGTGACAACGAGAAAGAATTTACTTGGGAGACAGAGGACTGGATTGGGGATATTATCCTGAGCAGTTATGACGGTATGTTCTATGTTAGTTGTATATAGACTTTATAGCTGGTAGGATATACTAGAATTGTTTGCCTGATTGACCTGCTTGTTTTATAGTCCTTACTGAATTTCAAGGATGAAACTTTTAAGGAGTGGAGCCTGTAACACCCTTGTTTTTAGTTAAACATTATTCATGACATTTAATTAGATAGATTAAATAGAATAATGTAAATGGTTAGGGAAAGTGAGATTGGTTAATTAGTAAGGTCATGCAGATTGTTTTGGAAAACTAAACGTATATGAGAAAAATATAAGCAGGAAAAAATAGGTAGATCTATCCTTTAACCTTTAAAACCCTATCTCCCTCATTTCTTTCTCATTTTCAAAAACTTAAACAGTAAAAAAACTCAAAGGCCAACCATAACTCTAACATGGGGATCGAAATCAAGTGGTTTCAAAGGGAAGAAGCTTAGGGATACTAAGGCCAAATCCAATCTCAACTTCGACAATTAATCTAAGGTGAATAATACAAGTTCTATCCCTATTTTTTCTCTTGAATTTAGTTATGGATAATCCTAGAATGATAAATGTTTGTTTCGCCAAGATATGGTTGCTTAATCATTGATTAGATAGAGTAATGGTTATTCGAATTTTTATAAAATTGTTTAAATGGGTTTTAAGGGTAAAACATAATATTTTAATCTCCAAACGCTTCGATTTTCTGATATGTTGTTTAAAACATTATATTGGAGATGAATTTTAAAATTCATAATTTTCCAAATTAAATTGAAATTTTTATGAATTTCCTAAGGAGAAAATTCCTTAATTTCATGTTTTAATTGTTTAAAATAATTAATTTTCTTTTTGGCTCTGAAATTTTTATATGGTAATGGGAAGGATTTTCTCTAATTTCTGCAAATTATTGGATTTTTTCCCAATTTATTTCAAATTACTTTGAATTTATTACGCTAGTTAAGCATTTAAATTAATGATTAATTAAAGGTATTAGTTAATTAAAGTTGCGAAATATTTTGGAACATGAAAATGGTATGTGGTAGTATTTCAGAAAAGATTTATTAAAATACTGTTTGTATCTAATGGGAATTTGCCGAAGTGTAAAATTTGGTGAAAAGTGCTTATTTTTAATAGAAATAAACTGGTTTTCATGTTAATTATGTTGTTTCCATGCCCCATATATCCTCTACGAGCCTAAAGAATGGCCTCCTCTATGCACATCGACGTTGATATCGAGGGAAGCATATGATGGCTGCTTCAGTAGCTATGGAAGGGTTCCATTATCGTCGTCGCCAATAGTATGGGCAATCTATATTGGGCGGCATGGTGTCTTCGTGATTCAACTAAGAGTTTAAAAGCTTTAGTGTTGATGTCGCATGTTTTCATCACTATTTTTAATCTTGCCGCACCTAACCACTTCGACTGTTTTACATACTAAGGCCATGATGCCGCTTGTATTGACTTCGACTCTATATATGAAGTGGCATAACAACTGAAGTGATTTAAGTCAAAAAGTTTTATAACGACGTTAAGGATTTTACTATCGTTGTGCATCTAGGTTAGCAAAAGTATATACTCAGAATTTTATATCGAATGGAAATGACAAAGATGGAATGTAGTATCGTCGTCGGTCTTCTTCTTTTTAATGCCGATGAGACTTGTTTTTATGTTAATTGAAATTGTTTTAAAGAGATGAAGAGGCCTATGTTTTAGAGGGTCGATGACCCCACATTAGCGGCAGATAGCATTAAAACTTTAAAATGTTTTAAGTTGATGGATAGCATATTTTTTATAAAGGTCGATAACATCATCTTCGACATTGAATACTTAAAAGAATTCTAAGTTTCTGTTTTTAACCATGGATAACATTGTTTTAAAACCGCATGTGTGTTATGATTAAAGGTGGAGAGCCATAGACTTCTATGTCGACATTGTTAATCCCGTCAACATTGATCTATACTAAATTACAAAAGGGCGAAGAGCCTAAGTTTTCTACTTTGACGTCATCGTTGTGGATACCAATGTCATTTTAAATTGTAAACATCAACACCATCATTGGGGACACCAATATGGGTGAACTTCGACATTTATCTAAACTTAAATTATTTAATTGTGGCATGCCATATATTTTTACTTCGACTTTAAACCTTGTGGATACCATTGTTTCATTTCAATAAGTTCGACATGAATTAATTTGGAATACCAGTGTGTGTCACTTTTAAATAATATAACTTTAAGAGGAAATAACCTAATTGGGGATACCAATAGACAAAAGCTAAACATACGGGCAACTTGAATTAAATTGTAAATGGTGGGTTCATAGTCATCCTAGGAAAAATATAGCATATGAGATGGATGGTCCACATCATGGTGGAGATGGATAGTCTCTATGAGGATAATGAAGGGTTCATAGTCATCCTAGGAAAACTATGGGATGCATGATAGACAGTCCACATCTATGACGCCCCACCCCAAGACTCACATTAACAAAGAGTATTACTGGGTAATACTGTTTGCTCATGCGGAAAATAGGGGTAGTTATTAGCGACCATGCATAGCTTTGTCTTAAACATCTAATAAATACGTCGATTTGGTGCTCTAAATTTTTTTTCTTTCTTAAGTGGATCGACAACAATATCAAATAAACTCAATTAATCGCATCATATCATTGGCATAATACCAAAAGCCAATATAATGGTTTATATAAACCATAATCTCCTAAATAGGAAATCAAAAAACCCAATATTCCCCCAAGAATGGCAATCTCGAATAACTACCCTAAAATAGGAAATACCAAATCTCAAAATACACCAAAATATGGAAAAACATATATCTCCTAGAAAGGAGGTTATAAATCACAAATAAACGTCAAAAGATTGGCAGTCACAAATCTCAAAGTATAGAACTCGATAAAGAGTTCAAAATCCAAAACGTAATCGCCGCATAGTAGTGTCTCAAATGGTCAAATAATCTCGAAATGGCAATACATTTGGAAAGTTGCAATAAATATGAAATCATCACAAAAGATAGCACGTGCTTATAAAATGGACGAAGCCCGCCAAGTATTGTCTCTCAAAATATGGCGCCACTTCTCAAATGGATAAACATCCCCAAGGATAGCATCCTAACGGAAAAAACATACCGAAGGACCACATCCCGTAGGACAAATATGTCTCAATGGAAAAAACAACCCGAAGGACAACATCCTGCAGGACAAATGACCCGAAGGTCCAGTACTGGCAGTAACTCATGAACGTGTCACAAACTCTCATATAGGAACCCGAAAAGTGTTAACAGTGCGTCCCATACCACACGTTCTCACTTATCGGTTTACGAACTGTTAGCCAATGCCATACTAGAAATTAAAATCATTTAAATCACAAATTGCCTCGAATGGAAAAGTCTGGAATTAGCCAAAAAATTAAATGTATGCGTCCCATACCACATGTTTTACTAAATTATTTAATTCACTTTCTCGTACACTTGAAGAGTGCAAAAACGTATATCTTATATAGAAAATAATTTGCTTGAGAAAACTTGTTTTTAAAACAATTTTCTTGAATTGTTTGGAAAACCAACTTTTGAAATTTATCTTTATTTGAGAAAATATATAATTTTAATACCTTTAAAATAATTTATAAATACTATAAAATATTTATTTCAAAGCCATTTTATTTTAAAAATCATTTCGAAATTGTTTTAGAAAATACGTGCTCCAAAACAAGGAAAAATCATCGAAATTTCCAAAGAAGACATTCGATATCATCGTAAAAATGATTCAATTCGATTTATGAATTCACTAAAATTTTGCCTCGCCTATTGATAGGCTTCATGGCCATCATAAATCTCAAAAATACCCCGAAATCAAGTCAAGAAAGCCACTGGAAATTTGCAAATTGATCAAAACAAGACACATGAAGCAAAAGAAGTGACCAAGGCTAATTTCAAAGACGTAGGTCGACCCATAGATTAACCTATGGACCCTAGGGTCGACCTTAGCACTTTGATGGTCGACCTATAGCATGCAAAGGCTAAAGGCAATTTCTGCCTTGTTTGAACCCATTTTTAGCGATCATTTCATCTACTTTCAGGACAAATTTGCACACGAAAATTAGCATGCATAAACTACAACATATGAAATACAATCCAAAAAAATTCCGACAGTATTTCATGATAAGAAAAAGAAGATATGATCACACAAAGATGCAACCCAAAACAAGTAATTACTACAAACTAAAAGCAAGAATTTTTTTGTTATAGTAAGCGATTTCTTTGCAATTTTCAGCTTGCAGATCATTGTTTTAGCCAGATAGTATGAGTTAGCAACTCACATTTGAAATTTGTAGAGCAAACTAGAGCAAACTTGTGCAAATCCGAAGGAAGACGAAATCTTTTGGCTCGAACAAGCTTTAGAAACTTGAGAAACAATAGTACAGAGGCATGTAGAAAGAAAAACGCACATTACAGACAATCAGAAATTACATTACAGACAATCAAAAGTCTCAACTCAGGAACTGATGAATTAATCTTTGTATTGGAATTGATCACCTAAATTTAGTGCCTCCATTTGTTAAAATTTAGCAAAGTGATGAATTAGTTGGAGATTTTGAGTTTAGGTTTGTGAAAGCGGATTGTTTCTGGTTTTCTTTTCTTTTGTTTTACAGTAAACAAAATGTACGTACAGGTTGAGGAAGAGAAGCTTTTCTCTTTTCTAGTTAGAGTAGTAATGGGCTTACACCCAATTAAGAAAGAAATCAGTTTATAATCCAATTATAACTCAAAAACACTAAAACTCTAGTACTAACAAAAATACAACTTGTTTTTGAATGATTTCGAGACTAAAAAAATCAACAAACATGTTTTAATGTTCACAAGAATATTTAACAACAAATAAAAAGTTATTTTAGCCTTCAAAATTATTCTCATTATTAAACAAATTTCCACCTTTTTACTTATATAATTCAACATATTGAATCCAAATACTTCATTAAAAACCAATAAAAGACATATTTGGCAATAATTACTAAAATTATTGCATTATATCCAATTAAAACCATGTATTGCTTATTTATTTTAATCACAAACAACCAAAATAAAGTTCTAGAAACTTTATTTCAACATTTTATACATTAGAAAATCCATTATTTATTAAAATAAACAATTTCAACAAATTATATCTCCAATTTATTTTATTTTCTCAATATTAAATTATAACCACCGTTATAATTTAATATTACAGGTAATCACCAAAACCAGGGTTGTTACTACATCATTTTAAGTTAAATGGAATATATGTGATGTATAGTCCGTGTAATTTTAAATAACTAAATCATATGTGATGGGCAGCCAATGTGATAAGGGATGGTTATTCTAAGTAATAATTATGTTTTCCATAAAATCCACCCAAAGAACAAAGACATGAAAGAAGATTAGAAAAGCGCCAACATCTACTAAAGTAGGTTTCGACAAAGATCATGGATGAAGGTTTCGAAGGCATTAGGAAGGCTTTCGAAAGAGTGGTAGGCAGCAGGCACCTCGTAGGTGATAAAACACATGCAAGCCTTCGAAAAATATGAAAAAAGAGAAGCAAAACCACCTTTCTACCTCTCTAAGACCTTTCGACACAAATGGGTCAGAAAATAGTATATCAAAACCTCCTTTCGAAGGCAATGAATGTTAATCTCCCACGAACGAGCCAGACCTTTTTGAACTAAAGGTTTCTCTATCATAAGAACCCTTTCGAAAGCATATACAAGCCTTTCGAATAGGTTGAAGCCAAAGACATTAGGGGAAGGTTCCACATCAATGCACATACATACATTCAAAAGCTACACAACATCGTCGAAACCATGGCACATCAACATCTTCGAAGCCCCTATAGGCAACCAATGGATAAAATTGGAGGCACCTATCTAAATTTCGATGAAAATAAGGCAACATGATGGGAAAAGTGCATTTGGAGACCTTTCGACAACGTCAAAAGGGGTTCTAGAGGAAGCAACAAGAAAAGATACTCATAACTTAACAAAGGTGAAAGTTTGGTAAAGGATCCTTTTGACTTAGTTAAAAGGCATGGAGAAAGGAAAAAGAAGCGCAGTGGTAAATCAAAGAACTCAAAGAAGTTGCCTTTTGATAGTGTCGAAGGTATACATGGCCTTTCGACCAAGTCAAAAGGGATGAGGCGCCATACAAAATAGCTCCTTTCGACAGTGTCGAAGGCATAGGCGTGGAAGGAGGCCAACCTGCATCTATAAATAAGATCCAAAGGGTCCAGTTTTAGGGACCGAATTTTGGAATCCCATATTCATTTCTTCTACTCCAAATTGTTAGCTGCAATTAAATCTTCTAGAAATCCTAAATCAAATTAGTGAAAAAGCTCTCTTAGTTGTAACTCATTTTGGATTATTAATAAAGGAGAAGTTGCTGGTTCATAAAGAATTTTGATGATGAGGAAGATTATTCAGATCATTAGCTAGACTAATGATCAATTACATATGATTCTAAACTATTCTCTTAACTTCCTTTTGTCTATGCAATGCATAGGATCAACTTAGATAAGTACAGTCGAAACCCATCATCATCGAAACCAACATCAAACAATGAAAATAGTAATGACGATGTGGCTTC
Source organism: Allium cepa (assembly GCA_030765085.1). Taxonomy (NCBI): domain Eukaryota; kingdom Viridiplantae; phylum Streptophyta; class Magnoliopsida; order Asparagales; family Amaryllidaceae; genus Allium; species Allium cepa. The sequence goes on from CM060942.1 coordinate 684,609,547, forward strand.
AATATAGATGAGTCCATGATACTGGGATTATCCAGGTCGATCTTATACAAGGGAAACAAAGTGAACCCTAGGCAATTACAAGTTAGATTTGTTTCGAAGGGGTAGAACCCCTCTCGACCTAATTGAAAGTGTTGTTTTGAAAGGGTTCCAGTTTGTAATTGGCAATGACCGATCAAAGAAGAATTCACTTTAAAGGGGCTAATCCCCTAGCCATGTAAGTGACACTTTCGAAGGGGTTCTTCAACGTAAGTAGCAAAATCACAGGGGTCGTGAGCAACTGTCACATATTAGAAAAACATGCATCCCATTTGACATGATCGAACGGGTAGAACAAACCTTCTGACATGGTCCAAAGGAATGAAAGGCCAGAATGAATATTTTTTTTCGATCGACTCAATGGAAAGGTTTCAAGTAGGATGCTACTATCTTAGCTTACATTCCTGAGTTAATTCTTTGAAGCCTTTCAACTAAATTAAGCTGGTCGATAGGTAGAGCTAATTACTTGAAGCCTTTCGACTAAGTTAACCTAGTTGAAAGGCAGAGTTAATAACTAAAACCCTTTTGGATCAAGTCAACCTTATTGAAGTTAGAGCAATTTCCTTAAATCCTTTTGGACTAAGTCAACCTAGTCGAAGGGTAGGTTTTGAAAGAAGAGATCTTTTCAACAACGTGGTTTCATTTGAGCTCAATTACCTTTCATGTAGCATTGGGGATGTAGACAAGTTTTTTGTTACCATTTTGGCACTAAAGGAGGGCTTAAACTTCCGACCTTATCATTATATTATAGACTAATTTTGGTTTATTTGATTTGCGTAGGAAAAATGAGATAAAAATATTTAGAAGAATTGAGGAAGGGTTTATCCACACCACTACTCTTGAGGAGAATATAGCTCTATCCTTTAATCTTGATGAGGCTATTCAAGGACAAACTTTGTCATCCGCTCGGCAAGATGAGAATGCTGCAAAGATCAAACACTTGGAGCAAAAGCGGCAAGAGAAGCAGGAGCTACTCAAAATGGCCCTATCTTAGAAATCTTCAAAGACAACAAAACAAACTCAAGGGTATGAGGTGGTTTCACCTAGGAGAAACTTGAAAGCTAACTCCAATGAATGCAAAAGCAAAATAGACTTAACGTCCTCCAAGAAGGAGCATTCCCAATGAAAAACTAACCATCAAGGATGAGTTCTCGACAAGTTGCTTGAACAATCTAGAATCTCAACATCAAAGCAGTGTAGCTCGGACTAGAAAAATTAAAATTACCATAATGTTGAGGATTATCTAAAATATGTAGCTGAAAAGGAAATAATGGACGCCGTGAACACAAAAGGAAAAAGGACAATGGATGAAAAGGATAATGACAATGAAAGAGTGCCAACCTTCACAGATGAGATCGTGCCTACAGTCATCTCGCTATATGTAAGGATCCCATCAATGAAATACTATGGGGTTACAGACCCGGACGATCATCTAATGGCTTTTGATAGCCAAATGAATTTGTACAATGCATCTAGAGCTGTCAGATACTGATTGTTCCTGATTACTCTCCAAGGAGCTGCAACAAAATGGTACAGACAATATTGGGAGAAAACCATATATTCATGGAAGCAGTGCTCTTAGGAATTCTTCTCCCAATTCTGCATTTGCAAAGATCCTATGGTATATTATATAGTCTTCGCCAATATAAAGCAAAAGCAAGGGGAACCCTTGGGAGATTATCTGAGAAGATTCAACGTTGAGGCTCAAAAAGACAAAGACATGAATGATCGAGACAAACTTATTGCGGTTCATTTTGGCTTGATAGAAAACACCCCCATTTGGAAATAGGTCTTTATTAACGGCTGCAAAAATTTGCAAGACTTCCATTTCCAGGCTGACAAGTTTAGCCAGATGGATGAGCTTTACTATGATAAGAAGAAGACTATCCTCAAGAAAGAATGGGGGAGACTTAGCCAAGACCGAGGACACAAAAGGACACGATGGGAATAGCCAATCGCTAACATAGTCACTTTAAAATAGCCACTGTATTATGTTTATGCCATAGCTATGGAAAGATTCAACTTTTTGACCTCCTTTAAAGCCAAGAACAAACCTAAATAGGAGGAGACCACTGTGCTTATCACAAGGCCAGCAGTCACAAGACCGATGAGTGCAGGGTTCTAACTGGCATTATCCAAAAACTGATTTACAAAGGTCACTTGAAGGAGTTCATTCAGGATCAACAAAAAGCTCAATGGACGGGGAATGGTCCATAAAAACACCATAGCAGTGCTGTCAATATATTGGAAGATGAAGGCCTCCTATGCTTGAGCACACCAGTAAATAGAATCAACATGATTCATGGTGGGCCGCATCTGGCGGGAAACAACAAAGGTGCCCGTAACAGGTATATTAAGGAAGCTAAAAAAGGCATCTACTCCGTCCACGAAAACACCAATGAAAAATCCTTGTCTCAACATTCAGATGTCGAACCATGTTATTACTCTTCAGGAGCTAAGAAAGGGGATTTACCATTCTTATATTGACCCTTTGATGATTACAACACAAATTATATTATCCATCGTCTCTAAATTGCTGGTTGAAACAGGCAGTGCAGTAAGTGTCATCTTTATGCGAGCCTTCGGTCGGATGAACATTCCTAAAGATAAACTGGTGCCAAGCATAGAACCCATACATGGATTCAAAAACAAAGGATCAACTCTGGTAGGATAGATAAAGCTGCTCATACAAATAGGTGTGCCACCAATCTATAGAACCTTCGAAACTATTTTTGTGATAATCAACCAACCCTCATACTACAATGCCTTCTTTGGCAGGCCAGCTTTCGATGAAATAGATGCCTTCTTCTCCCTGAAATATCTCATGGTAAAATTCTTGACAAAAAGAGGATGGGACATTGTCCGAGAGGAACAATTCAGCTCTAGAAAAATGTATTTTGCTACTCTAGACCAATATAAAAGGTAGTATTCTGCTTACTTTGATTCTTCTACTATTTTATAGCCTTTGGATGATGGATTTTCACATCCAAAATTCAAAGCAAACATTAAAGTTAATAAATCTAATAAACATATGTATCAAAGGTAAATTCCATCTGGAGGCAAAAGAAAGAAAATTGATGCCAACTCAGCAGAAGAAAGCCCAATAGTCACATAATTCGATTACCGAGGGGAAACGGAAAGGATAAAACCCATAGAGGATCTTAAGGAAGCATACGTAGATTCAGATGACGCTACCAAAGTGGTAAAGGTAGGAAAAGGTCTTAATGGCGATTTAAAGAAGGATTTGATACAATTTCTTAAGGACAACAAAGATGTATTTGCCTGGTCAAATTCTGATATCGTATGGATTGATCCAGTGATTATGTGTCATACACTCAACATTAATCTAGAAGCAGCTCCAATTAGGTAGAAGAAGAGACAGTTAGATAAGGTACAATCAGATGCTTTAAAAGAGGAAGTAAACAAACTCCTTGAGAATAGATTTATCCAGGAAATATACTACCCGAAGTGGTTAGCCGATCTAGTTGTAGTAAAGAAGTCAAATGGTAAATGGAGCACTTGCATTGACTACATGGATTTGAACAAAGTGCGTCCGAAAGATTGCTTCCCACTACCGCAAATAGACCAGTTAGTAGATGCAACAAGCAGGCATAAGTTGTTGCCTCTCATAGATGCCTATTCAGGGTACAATCAAATACCAATGTTCAAACCAGTTGAGGAGCACATTAGCTTCATAACTAAGTGGAGGATTCATTGTTGTAAAGCAATGCCATTTGGGTTAAAAAATGCAAGGGCAACATATTAAAGATTAGTCAACCGAAAATTTAAGGAGCAAATTGGTCGAACGTGGAAATTTATGTGGACGATATACTGTTAATGTCTAGTGAGCCTGAAAATTATCTTAGAGATTTGGAAGAAATGTTGAGGGTATTACGGAAATATCTAATGAAACTGAACCCACAAAAGTGTTCTTTTGGAGTCTATTCTGGAAAGTTTTTAGGCTACCTTGTAAGTGCAGAAGGGATCGAAGTTAGTCCAGATCAAATTCAAGCCATTAAGGACAGGACAAACCTAAATCCAACAAGGAGGTGATGAGTTTGAATGCGAGTGTGGCTGCCCTAAGTAGATTTATTTCTAAAGATACCGATAAGTGTATACCCGTCTTTAGTGTAATCAAGAAGAAGAGGAACTTTGTATGAGGGGAAGATTGCAGGAATTCCTTTCATGAATTAAAAAATAACTGGAAAAGCCAGCGATACTTTCTAGTCCCGAGAATGAGGAAACCATATACCTATATATGTCAGTCTCAGAACGCGCGATCAGTTCAGTATTGATCAGATAAGGAAGTAAGGCCCAACTTCTAATATATTATGTAAGCAGATGTTTGAAGGATGCAGAAATAAGATACCCAGTAATAGAGAGCTAGCTTATTACTTGATTCTCAAAGCTCAAAAGCTTAGAGCATATTTCCAACCACCCCGATCAAGGTATTGACCAATTTTCCCCTTAAGCAAGTCATTAGTAAACTATAAACTTTTGGAAGATTGGTAAAATGATGAACTTTTCTTAACTAATATGACATAGAATTTCAGCCATGAGTACACTCAAGGGGCAAGCATTAGCAGACTTCATTAATGAGTGCACTAAATTTATCAAGGAGCAATCAGAAAAAGAGAAAGACCAGAGGCCTATGGGACAATTATCTTTTGATGGTTCATCAAACGAAGAAGGGGCTGGTGCAAGGTATGTGATCATCACACGGATGGTCACCGTTTACATTATGCAATGAAATTGGGATTCCTCATAATTAACAATGTAGAAGAATATGAATCTATGGCAGCGGGATTAACCTTGGGATTAGAACTCAAAATTCCATGAATATAGATCTTTAGTGATTCTCAGCTAATGGTGAACCAAGTGAAACAGATATATCAAACGAAGGACCATAAGCTATATTTATACGTGAAGAAGATATTAAGAATGCTTTCTTTGTTTGAAGACTTTTCAATACACCAAGTTCCAAGAGAGGAAAACTCACAAGAAAACTCCTTAGCAAACTAGCAAGATCAAGGTGAGCTCCGGAGACACGTATTGTTCCAGTAGGATATCAGGCAATTCCAAGTATTAGAGAGGAGGCATCAGAATAGGGCAAGGAGTTGCTAGTTCTGACAAGGTCTCAAGCAAAATCACAAGGTGAAGAGAGAAGAGAAAGTAATAAAGAAATATCAGCTGAAAGGGTTGACCAACCAAGATCAAGTTACATATATGATGACACTTGGACATCACCCATTATTGAACATCTTGTTAAAGGAATACTCCCAACTGACATAGGCGAAGCAAGGAAAATCAGGAGATAAGCTCCAACCTTTATAATGATGGATGGAATCCTCTATAAGAAGGGATATGCCCTTCCCTATCTAAAATGCATAAGCCTAAATGACGAAGTAAAATTTATGGCTAAAGCGCACAAGGGTTTCTGCGAAGATCATTCAAATGGAACAAAATTGGCAAAGAAAATGAGGCAAGGATTCTATTGGCCACGTATGGTAAGATAAGCCATCGAGTATGTTAGAAGATGTGAAAATGTCAAAAATACTGGAAGATTCCCAAATTGCCTCCAAGTAAATTAGCTCCAATCGCTAGCCCATGGCCCTTTGACGTATGGAGAATTGACTTAATCGGCCCATTGCAAATTTCAAAAGGAGAAGCAACGTATGTCATAGTCGCCATAGGCTATTTCACCAAATGGGTTGAAGCAGAACCTCTTCCAAAGATTACTTCTGGGAAGGTACTCAGATTCGTTATCAAGAATATCATAACTAGGTTTGGAATTCCCTAGAAGATAATTTTTGACAATGGGACACAATTTAAGAGTGAAGAATTCTCTCGCTTTTGCTACAAGAATGGAATCATTAAAGTTTTTCATCATCCATCGCATGTCCAAAAGCGAATGGGGAGTTGAAGCTGCAAATAAAACCATAAAGACAATTCTGAAAAAGCGGCTAAAATAGGCAAAAGGAAATTGGGTAGAAGAACCACCACTTGTGTTATGGGTTTATCGAACGTCCACTAAAACGGCGATGTGACATACTCCCTACTCTTTGACATATAGGTGTGAGGTGATGTTACCAATTGAGATTGAGATACCCTTACACTGAAGAATCACCTCGCATTCAATAAAAATCAAGAGCCAAAAGAGAATCCTTAGATTTGATACATGAGTTAAGGGATGAAGCAGCGGTGAACCACTGAGTATCAAAGAAGAATATCAACGTACTACAATTCAAAAGTTAGAACTCGTCCATTTCACGAAGGGGATTTGGTACTCTGAAGAGTGATGGCATATACCAGAAATCCCACAAATGGACCTCTAAGACCAAACTGGGAAGGACATTAATCATTTGCAAAGTGATTCCCATAGGAGCTTACAAATTATGTCGACCAGATGGCAGTATAGTTTCAAGAACATGGAATGCCGAACGTTTGAGGCCATATTTTCCAAAAATTAATGAATAAAACATATATTCCTTCAAAAAGAAAATCTACATGGTTGAGAGTGAAATGATCCTTATATTTGGACACTACCTAAGATGGTAGAAAGCCTCTGTCCGTGCCGAGATAGGTAGGGTAGAGCACCTCATGGAGGGAGGATGGAGTAAGCCTTTCGCCATGCCTCTGGTCAGGTCAAGGCACCTCCTGGAGGAAAGACGGAGTAAGCCTTTAGCTGTGCCAATAGATAGTCAGGTTAAATCACCGGACAAGCCTTTGGTCGTGCCTCTGGTCAGGTTAAGGTGCCTTTTGGAGGGAGGTTGGAGTAAGCCTTTATCCGTGCCATAAGATGGCCAGGGTAAAGCACCGTACAAGCCCATGTCCATGCCAAGCTATGGCCAGGGTAGGGCGCCTCTTGGGGGGAGGTCGGAGTGCTTTATCTGCCCCATAAAATGGCCATGGTAAAGCATCGGACAAGCCCTTGGCCATGTCTCTGGCCATGTCAAGGTGCCTCCAAGAAGGAGGTAGTAAGTGCTTGGTTTCGGCATCTAAGATGATCAGTCAAGAGCACCAGACAATGAATGTCCAAGCCTAAGAAAAATCTCATCAAACAATGGACTAAGATGTCCAAGCCCAATAAGAGTCTCATCAAACAATGGACTAAGATGTCCAGCCCAAAAGGAAGCACATCAAACAATGGTCCAAGACATCCAAGCCCAAGGAGAGGCTATTCAAATAATGGACTAAGATGTCCAAGCCCAAGGTGAGGCTAATAAAAAAATGGACTAAGATGTCCAAGCCGGAGAAGAGGCACATCAAACGATGGACTAAGACATCCAAGCCCAAGGAGAGGCTATTCAAATAATGGACTAAGACGTCCGTGCCCGAGAAGCGATAAATTTCCAATAGATTAAGACGTCAAACCCCAAGAGGTGGAACACAACTTATGGACTAAGATATCTAAGCTTGAGTAGTAGCCAATTAGACTACTACTATATATATGCATATCAAAACAGAAAGAATATAAGGAGTAAAGTAGAACTCCATTTATTGGATACTCGAATCTGGTTTTCGAGACTTTCATTTCTAAACATCGCCTATTATTACCTAAATCTGGGTTTGTTTTGGGTCTTTATTAATCACTTAATCACTTATAATCTTTATGCCTAAATCTGGGTTTCATGATTATTGCTTGATTTCGCCTTAATGGCCTAATATAAGCTTATGGTTTCTACTATAAAGACAATTGCCATGGACTTCTAGTTGTCCAACATATGCCCTAATCTGGGTTGAGGATTTCTATTATGACAACAATTACTATGGATTTCTACCTACCCAACATATGCCCTAATTTGGGCCGGAGATTCTTTTTACAAAGATAATTGCCAACAGTCTCTAATTGTCCGACATATGCCCTGATTTGGGCTCGGGATCTTGATATAAAGACAATTGTTACTAAATAGCCAAATCTGTGTTTAGAAATGTCATTCAAAGGACAATATTTAGATATTGCTATATGGATTCTGGGTATCTGATTGTTAACTTCCAAACTTCACAAGTTAATACCCTAATTTGGGTCAAAATTGCATTGCTTCCGAAATCAAATCCCAAACCAGGAGTATAAAAAAGTAGAGTAGAGGTTGCTACAGACAACTAGAAATTTCAAACTAGTCTTCTTGATACCTAAATTACAGTTAATGTATTATAACTCTAAATGATGCTCACCAACATCTAAATGACGGCTTCAGGATCATTCAAATCTTTGGAAAATTTTCAAATACATATTAGAGTGGATGGGATTCAAAGTCTTATTTTCGGATAATAACTTATAGCCTCTATTTGCAGCTATTGACTATTTCCCACAACGAGTCCATAGACAACATTTATTATATGCATTAATGGCTATTGATTATAGGCCTCATATCTTTTGAATTAGGATTATAACCAACTAACTATAAAGAGTTGATATGATGAAGCATGAATATAAAAATGATAAAGAGATAGAAATAGAGAATATCACTTGCTTTGAATTTTGTAGGAAAAATAATGTCATAAAGAGCAAGAAAGTTCTAAAATTTTTGTCCTAAAGAACAAAAGCTTATTTCATAACGTGCGGAGGGGGGGGGGGGGAATCTTGGGCAAAAAATCCATCTAGAGAACAAAGGCATGAAAGAAGATAAGAAAAGCACCAACATCTACTAAAGTGGATTTCGACAAAGATCATGAATGAAAGTTTCTAAGGCATTAGGAAGGCTGTTGAAAGTGTCGTAGGCAGCAGGCACCCTCGTAGGTGATAAAACACATGCAAGCCACCGAAAAAGCCGACAAAAGGAGAAACATAGCCATCTTTCCACCTCTCTAACACCTTTCCACATAGATGGGTCGGCAAAGAATACTTCGGAACCTCCTTTCGAAGGCAATGAATGTTAATCTCCCATGAATGTGCTAGACCTTTTTGAACTAAGGGTTTCGCCCTCGTAACAACCCTTTCGAAAGCATATACAAGCCTGTTGAAACAGTGGAAGCCAAAGACATCAGGGAAAGGTTCCACATTAATGCATAGACATACATTCGAAAGCTACTCAACATCATAGAAACCATCGACACTTCAACATCTTCGAATCCTCCATAGGCAACCTACCGACAGAGTCGTAGTCACCTATCTAACTTCCAATGACAACAAGGCAACATGAAGGAAAAAGCGCATTTGGAGACCTTTCAACAACATCGAAAGGTGTTCTAGAGAAAACAGAAAGAAAAGATACTCATAACTTAACAAAGGCGAAAGGTTGGTAAAGGATCCTTTAGGCTTGGTCGAAAGGTCTGAAGAAAGACAAAGGAAGCACAAGGGTAAATCAAAGAACTCGAAGATTATGCCTTTCGATAGTGTTGAAGGCAGATATGGCCTTTCGAACAAGTCAAAAGGTCTGGGATGGTATATAAAAAGGGGTCCTTTCGACCGTGTCGAAGGCATAGGCTTGGAAGGACGCTGACCTGCATCTATAAATAAGACCCAAGGGGTCAAGTTTTAGGGACCGAATTTTGGAATCCCAAATTCATTTCTTCTACTCCAATTTCTTAGCTACAATTAAATCTTGCAGAAACCCTAAATCAAAGTCGGGAAAAAGCTCTCTTAACTATAACTCATTTTGGATTACTAATAAAAGAGAAGTTGCTAGTTCATTAAGAATTTTTACGACAAGGAAGATCATTTAGATCATTGGCTAGACTAATGATCAACTGCATATGGTTCTAACCTATTCTCTTAACTTCATTTTGTCTATGCAATGCATAATATCGACTTGGATACATACATCAAAATCCATCATCATCGAAACCAACATCAAACAATGAAAATAGGAATTATGATGTGATTTCTACATGGATGAGTCCATGATAATAGGGGTTATCCAGCTTAATCTTATACAAGGAAATAAAAGTGAAGCCTGGACAGTTACAAGCTGGACTTGTTCCGAAGGGTTAGAACCCTCTCGACCTAATCAAAACGGGTTCTCCAAAAAGGTTCCAATTTGTAATTGGCAACGACTGATCAAAGAAGAATTCACTTGAAAGGGCTAATCCCCTAGCCATGTTAGTGACCCTTTCGAAGACGCTCTTCAACGAAAGTAGCGAAACCACAAGGGTTATGAGCAACTATCACATATTAGAAAAACATGCATCCCATTCGACATTATGGAAGGGGTAGAACAAACCTTCCGACCCACTCAAAGGAAAGGTTTCGAGTAGTATGCTACTTCCTTTGCTTGCATTCCTGAGCTAACTCTTTAAAGCCTTTTAAGTAAATCAACCTGGTCGATAGGTAGAGCTAACTCCTTGAATCCTTTCGACTAAGTCAACCTGACGAAAGGCAGATTTAACACCTAAAATCCTTTTGATTAATCCAACCTTTTTGGAAAGGTAAACAATTTCCTTAAACCCTTTTCGACTAAGTCAACCTGGTTGAAGGGTAGGTTTTGAAAGAAGAGATCTTCTAAACAGCTTGGTTTCGTTTGGGCTCAATTACCTTTCATGTAGAATTGGGGATGTTGACATGTTTTCTTATAAACAAATTACATGTGAGATGGATAGTCTACATAATTCTAAATATCATTATATGTGAAATGGGTAGTCCATATAATTATAAGACAGGTAGTCAGATTAAAATAAGACGGGTGGTCGGTTTAAATTGTGACTGGTAGTCATCTGAAATTAAGATGGACAATCTAAGGAATTGGGTTGGGTGATCGAATATATGTTGCATGATTATAAATGTTATTTTCTACGTTTTAACCATTGTGGTTGCTGGAACACGGTATTTGGTTATTATGTTTTAGTTAAGGTACTAATGAGGCGAAAACCTGTTTCGCTCAGCGGCATGGTCTCACTAGATATCTATTTTGGTTCGAGATGGTAGGTAATTATTCACACCAGAATGTTGTCTGGCCTAAAGTTTTTGTTTTTCCCCTTAAACTCTTAGGTACTCATTTGTGTATGTCGGGAGTAAGGGGTTTCAGGACATCCAGTTAGACGAATAAGCTTCCGGAGGCGTGCAGTAGGCAGTCTAGCTATTAAGAATTTTATCTATTTCCGCCGTGTAGGTTGGCTTTTTCCTATTTGGATGCAACTGGCAAAGTGGTATAATTATTAAGTATTTGACTCTGATCAACCAAGGGTCATGTTCATATGCTATATTTGAAGTATTTTGTAATAATTATAATTTATTAGAACATGAGGATTATGTAATGAATATGAGATATCAATTGTGAAATGATATGTGATAATTTGTTATTAAATAGTGTTTGAAAATTTTTCATAATCATATGCTTCTAATTTTTGATATGATTAACATACCCACATTTTATCGTCGAGACTTAATAACTATGGATGATCGCATCATCCGTAGTAATTAATTTTGGGCCTTAGAATGGGAGATGTTACAAATGTCCTCCATGTGTGTTTGCCCTTTCATTACCGTCTATTACTTTATTCTTTTAACCTAGATCTGTTGATAGTACCCTAAAATCTTGATATTTACTTTCTTTCTCCTTGATCTTTCATGCGAGAATACTCCAGAACCCGTAGAAGTGTACTTTAATACTGTTCATCTTTCCTTTGTGGGTTCTTTTCATGGCTTGCACACTTGTCTAATCAGACATTTGTAGGCTCTCACCAATATTCCTTACACTCGACGGAGATTCCTTATTACTACTCTTTGAGCAGTCATCACTATCTTCTTCATAGCCTTATCTTTTACGCTGTCTTACCTAGGTAGTCATCCCAATCGACTCTATAAAAAAATTGGTTTGGTTTTTGCCACTTTTTTTTTCAAAACTAAAAATTCAAAATCAAGAAGTACTTAATCTCAAAAAATTTATCTTTAAAAGTAAAAACTTAGAAACTTATTACTAAATTCAAAAGTAACTTGGCGTTTTAACTTATAAAACTATAATTTAGGATTTTTGAATTTAACATTTTCATCAAGTCCAAAAAAATGTTTGCAGTTTAATTTTAAAAAGTTACTTTTCTTTTTATTCAAATCAACTTTTCCTTTTAAAAGCATTTTCAACAACAAGGATTTTATTTCTTAAAAATTCGGATTTTTAACTAAAACATTTATTAATTTTTTCGTTTAAAAACTCTGTTGCACCAAAATATTTCTTTTTAAAAATGCACTTTATAGTGTTTCTAAAACATCTTTGTAATTTTAAACAATAAAACCTGGAGTAGATGAAGACAACTTTCACTCTATTATTTTCCTACCACTCAGTTTATCTCCACTTTCAACATTAGCAGAGACTTCACTAGCATATTAGGGGGCCTTCTAAAAGATATGTTCCATTACTTCCCCTATTATGGAAACTCTCCATTTTTCTTTTAATTTCATATATTATTTCGAATTACTAACATTATTTCATATAAGTAACTTTGTTTCCATTTATATTCCATAATGTTACTACTATTTAACCTTCTTTTACCAAAACTATTCTTATTTAAATGGCTTGTATTTATACAAATTTTCACTCAATTGACTGTCTTCTTGGTTGAACAATTGTTGTGCGTTCGCCTATTGCTTTTATTTTCAGGATCTAGTCTTTTTGCCTATACTATTTACCCCATTTAAAAATAGTACCACTTCCTATTATCGACCATTAAAAATAATTTTACAATTAAATTTCTTATTTTAGAAAAATCAACGAGCTATACATATGCTCTATACATGTTTTCAAAGGAAATAACTTTTATTGAAACCCCATTTATCAAAATTTCCGATTTAACTAATTTTAATTTCTATTAAAACTTTTTATTTATGTAATATGTAGATATTTTTATTTTTTTCCCAAAAATTTAATATTTACTTACTTTCCAAAATAAGGTTTTTTAACCTTTAAATGAATCCTTTTAAAATCATTTCAAATACTATTTCTTTTTCAAACTTTTAAACAAGTCCCTTGAAAATCATTTCCAATACATTATTTATATATTTTTCTCAAATTTTTTTATTTTAAAATCATTTCAACTTTTTATCCTAAATTCCTACATATAGGATCGGTCTTAGAGGGGATTTTTATTTGTCCCTTTTTTGAACTTTTCTTCTTTTCTACTTACCTTTCGATTTGTCTTCCTTTAAAAATCTAGCTATTATCTTAGAGTGATTACTAAACACATTTCCTCGGGAAATTATTTAATTCTTACTTTCAGATATCTACAACATATAGACCCTTACTTTCCCCTTATCTAGACCTAATATACATCACAAATCGACAATCTTGCAGGGATCTACTACCATTGGGCTATTGGGGGACAACGAGGGAGTCACGTACCATCCAGCTTTAGGGACCTTCCATATGTTGACCTTCTAGATGCTGCACTTATGCTCTTCTTAAGTTAATGTCATTCCATCCGTCCTATTTCCCATGGAGTAATCGAGATAGGTGTACATATTCAACTTCATCTATTGTTCCAACTTATAGTCGTATTATTTATCTTTTTACTACTTCTATAGTTGGACATTGTAGGATTTGGCATATTATATATATATATATAACTATAGTAAAAATTACAAATACGTTCACTCTTCGTGTCCTAACTCTTAAGCTTGATTAACCTAAGATCTAATATCAAATGTGGCAACTCGCATCCTAATGGGCCTGAATTTTCGCAAAATTGAACACCTAAGTTCACCAAATTATGGACCATTGGTTTGGTAACCTATAAATAAATAAATAAATGCATATCAAAGCATGATTGATATAAATCACAATGGAATAGTGAAGTATAATATATCATACCATTTCTGACCTAGTTGAGACTTCCAATAACTAATGTCCTTGTTAGTGCCGAGCTTGCATAAGGAAACCTGTCATTCCACTGTTCCTACATTGCACCAATACCTATCCCTCTAAAGCTATCCTATGGGTTATAATGTGGAGGGGTCCGAACAATGATCTAGTGATTGGTAAATTACACACTTTATACATAGAAGATGGCCTTCCATCACATGTTATGTCATTTTATTATACTTAGTTATCTCAACTCCACATGCACGTAAAATACGCTCCATCTACTTGAAGTAGCCTATAACTACAAACACACATACACATATATAGTACCACGGTCCCCCTTCGGACCAAGATACTATCTCCATTGGTATCCATAGCCTAGTACCTTACCAGGATCCATCATCAATGAAGTATCACATCCTCATCGTGCATATCAAAGAACTCCTATAGCGTATGATAAAGGCATCAAAATAGTTTAGCCGTATTTTATCCTGCCTTGGGGATTTGCTTACTTGTTTGCGTTTTATTATACGCTTAGCTTCATGGACTATGGAGGACTTAACATCCTGAATTACCTCACTCATTTTAAAGGACCTCACTTAAGAGTTATCTAGCCATGTCTCCTAACAATCAAACTAGCAAAAAACTATTGTTGTGCATGACCAAAACATAACCTACACTGGTATGAGTTGTAGCCCATTTAGGTGTAACCCTCATCTTTATGCTGATCGCATAGGACCGATGACGTTCTCGACCTATGTACAGCTCCTACTCCTTAATATGATACCAAACACACTGACATAACATCGAGCTTTTCTCACAATCCCATTTAGATTTCCTAATGCAATCAAGGTAGTAACCCAACTAAAAAGTTAAAGCAGACCGTACTATGGTATTCCTTCATTTATATGGGGGCGTATACAATTCCACGGGACCTACAGTTGGATACGACCCACATCGGTATAATACATACATAATCGTTGTTATTCCTCTGCCATGGGTAGACTTTTGTTATGTAACACTACTGACCTTGCATTCCAACCCATTTTAATGACTATGTCATCCTTATCTGTTTAAGTTATTTGCTAACTTTAATAATTCACACCTGTCATTAACACATACTTTATGCTACGTATATATGTTCATACTTATTTATTTATTATGCCTCAATGTTCAATGGTTCATAATATTTATTTACTTTTTATTGCGTTTACTTCTTATCCTTTTAATATCAATTTAATGTCATTTACTGCTTTCATTAAACGATCAAAATATATTTCGATATTTATATTCCTTTCTCATTATTGAATTTTTATTTTTATTTATCTTTAACTTTTATCACCCTTCTTTATTTAGTGGACTTTCCATACCCGTATGTTTTATATACTTCTTTCCTTTATTCATTT
The DNA here is from genome assembly GCA_030765085.1 of Allium cepa. Classification (NCBI taxonomy): domain Eukaryota; kingdom Viridiplantae; phylum Streptophyta; class Magnoliopsida; order Asparagales; family Amaryllidaceae; genus Allium; species Allium cepa. The sequence goes on from CM060942.1 coordinate 684,624,719, forward strand.
TACTACTTGTCCACCTCGTTACCCTTTTCTATTTGGTTTCCATCTTGTCTCTATTTCATATACATATACATATACACACAAATATATATATATATATATATGTATATATATATATATATATTAATTTTATAATTTAACCATTATTATTATTATTACAACTTCAATTTTTTTGTGTGCACTTAGGGGTTTCTTTATTTTAATGCATTGGAATTACATCTCACATAAATGAAAGGTTAATAATGTAAATCTCATATCTTATCCAAAAAGGGAGTTTGTATTATGTTTGGAATTACAAAGAATTATATTTTGTACTTATTGGAATAGACAGTAAAAAATATCGTATAATATCCATATTTTCTACATCTCTTTCTTATAGGCATACCCCTTATTTTTTGGAACGTTACACTTTTATTTACAAATCTAAACTTGATAATCTATAGAAATTTACATTGCAACATTCAACATTCCAATAAATTACAATACTGCTTAAATCCCTTTAAAAATGTGTATTAGTATGTAACATTTTCTATTAACGTTGTGTATTTTATTTATGAACCTCGCTCTGATACCAAATGAAACAACCCACCTCTATACCTATACTAACAAAGAGTATTACTAGGAAATAATATTTAGTAATATGGAGAATGTGGCGATATTGGGCTTACACACATGAATATTCCCTTGGGCTAATGTTGTATGTATCTTAAAAATCTAATAAATAAATCAACTATACATACACAATATCAACATGATGTAATAAACATGTATGCATCTAGGATACAACAATACACAATGTATAACGGATATCAAAGAACACCGAGTCAATATCGTAGCGGTAAAGCATATAATATAAAATATACAAGTTATGTCTAATATATATCACAAGGATATACGTACATTAGACTAACTTAATACAAGTTGATAAACTATAGTATTGAATACTAGCATCCTCTATATCCAAGAAACACATGCTAGTTGTCGATGCAAAAATTGGATCAACACCTAAAGAAACACCGTAGGGAACCCGTGAGACCTAGATCTAACACATAGTAGTAAAATAGCATAAAAGAATAGTAAGACACGATATTTTTATAGTGGTTTGACAACCTTTGGCATGCACCCACTTTATATTTTTATTTATTATGAGTTTGAGAAAAGCCACTGATACAAGGGATTGATAGGTTCTTAAGTCTAGAACTGCCAAAATTTTCTGCTCATTAACTATTCTGAGAGAGGAATAGGTGATTGTTAACTCGCCTTTTGGCAAGGCAATACACAGATGGATTTAACCCAATAGACTTCACGATTGTCAAGGCTGGGATATCATTGATTTGGCTCAAATGGATGGATGAAAAATCAATTACAGTTAAAGCTATGGACGAAAGTTGTACGGATTTGGATGAAGCAAGGATCCATGTGGACAAGGACGGTCCATGAAATAGCTTGAGTCATTAGAGCATCAATAAAATAGAGAGGGAATCTAACACAAACGAACACCAAGAAGTGGAGGTCTTGGGATGGCCGATTATTCATACCAATCGCTCTAGGACAGCCATTATAATATGGATCAGCATAGATTGGATTAGCATAGTATGGATCAGAATAGGAAAGAATCGGCATAGTTTGGAGCGGCATAGTATGGATCGACTTAATATGCATTGATGCACTATGGATCGGCGTAACACCCTGAGCAAGGTGGGTCGGTATGCACCGATAAAGCTAGAGGGATCGGTGTACATTCCAGGTGACATCAGGAAGGATTAGTCTATCCACATGAAGGAGGAGGATCAGCATGCTTTGTGGAGGATGGATCGGTATAGGATATTAGAAGGAGATGGATCAACGTAACAATATGGAAAGGGAGGAATCGACATGAAGGACTCTTTAAAGGCGCTCGGCCTTGAATTGGATGACTGAAAAAGGGTCGCTAGCATGTTAGCTGATCGATACTTATGGACGAAACATGCAAGCCGATCATTATGGTAGGCCCATGTAGGTGAGAAGACCTTGTAGCCAAAGTTTATCCTATAAATACCGCAGGCTTGGCTTCAAAAGGGGGACCTTCATTCTGTTTCTATTCATCTTCTACCTAGGGGATAATATGCCTTTTTTATTTTGGAATTTTGGATTGTAACGATAATCAAACTTCAATATAATAAAATGGATTGTTTTGGAGTGGACGTACGTTGGAGTTAGCCGAACCACTATAAAACTAGCATGTCCCTTTATTCTTTCTGCTATTTAATCATGTGATCTACATGTTTGTCTGACTGTTTGGACATTACTTTGGGAATTTGGTGCTTTCACGTACAGCTGGGTGTTGGCGGTTAATTTTGATGCCAATATTTTGGTGCTTTTAATGAGAATACTTGCACTCGTAGATTGGGAAGCCAGGGTCTCGGATTTAGAGGCTTGGATATTTGGACCTAGGATGTAATGGCTTGGCAATCCACAAGGAGATAGAGAAAAGATAGGATCCATAATGAACGGAGTTAGAAGTCTTCCGTAGGAGCTAATCAAACCTCAATATTCATTACCGGGGAGGAGATGGAAGCAACGATGGATGCCATGCAGGAAAGGATGCTGAAGAGATAGAAAGAAATGATGCAGAACCTACTCCGACAAATTGGACAAGCTGGAGTGCAAAACCAAGGAAATATTAATCACATAGTTGGAGTAGCAGGAGCTAAGGAAGTCCAAAATTAGAACCATGGAAATGAAGCAAATAGGATGTAGTGGAACAGCCGGAAGTAGCCCCTAACTGACTAGGAATAATTGGCGAAACTACAGCCGATCATTATGGAACGATCGGTGCCGATGATTCCACACTCGGAGGCATGCCCCCGAGTCATATTGGCTCGATTCAAAGAAGGATACCAAGCGATGTTGTGCAGTTTGGCACTGATCGAAATATGAATGTTCATCCAAAAGAGCAGATTTTAAGATTCCCTCTTGGACTTGGGAGGAAGATCAAAGAAAATAGACGAATATAACCACTTGATGACAATGACAGGCCGGTGAAAGTGATTTGATGGGCTATGAGAGGAGGATTGGTTAATAGGGATCTAGAAGATGTGAATATGAGCCCCTTAAATCCTAAGATCAAGCAAGCAAGGAATCTACCGGAATTCAAACTACCAACACTTAAGACATATGATGGAAAAATAGATCCTTCTGTTCATCTGACGAGATACATGAGACACATGGAAGCACGAGGGGCACTAGAGGAAGTCATGGCATGGTGCTTCCCTTTATATTTGATGGACATAGCTGCACTGTGGTTCAAACAGTTGGAAAGTGGCTCTATCAGCACAAAGATGGAATTGACGGAAGGGTTTATTAGGCCGTTTAGGGTTCATAAATCAAGACCGAAAACTGTGATGAGTTGGCAACACTGAAGCAGAGGACTCGAGAGTCCTTGAGGAGTTTTCTAACATGATTTAATGCTATGGAAACATCGGCAGATCATTTGAATCAATCCATGGTTTTGATGGCAGTTGTATCTGAAATTGCTGATAGCACGGAGTTTAAGGATTCATTAGCACGGGTTCCACCTACGGATCTAGAGGAGTTTTACCCAAAAGTAGAAAGGTTCCTACGAGGAGGACGCACGAGCAAATAAACCGGAGGTGAATGCTATACAAATTAGAGGATCATCAGAAGATGTACAAGAATGATAAAGGCAAACAGAAAATGAATGATGGAGCTATATGCTGAAAAGGAAATAGAGAGAACCGAAATTCTCTTCTTACACAGATTTGATCGAACCTTTGGAAATGATTTATTTAGATACTCGAGGACGCCTTCAGTATCGAAGGACGACAAAAAGGGAAACCTCCGAATACGAGCGGGCATTGGGAAAGCATTGCCTATTTAATGAGAATAATACAAATAAATACAGGCATTTGAGGATATCATTGCGGAACATGTGAGGAATGGTCAGTTGCAAAAATATATAAGGACTCAGGCTATGGCGGTGGAACAGGAGGAGCCACTATCCACCTCAAATGAAAATGGCACTGGATCAAGGCGTCATCATCAGGTTATCATTAATTGAATGGATTTATGGCATGGAATAAGTAATGAACCCCGTAGTAGTATGACCAAGTCACTTACACATGTACGGGATCGAGTACGGTCCCTAGGCATGCTCTGAGATGATGAAGAACTGTAATGCTCGGGTCTACGAAATCATGTTTTTCCCATTTACTAAGAACTTTGGTTTTTCTCATACCATGACTATTTAGTTTATTGGTTTTACGGAATTTTATTTTATATTTTACCAAGTGGACTTTGGAATGATTAAATCTTGGTTAATGAAATAAATAATACAAGTCACGATTATAGCCCTGACCGGAGAGACCGGGCAATAACCGCGAATTACGCGTCTCTTCGCTAGAGAGCAATATAATTGACGCATACATGGATAAGTCCTCGACTAGACAGTCAAGGCCAGAGTATGATACTCATGGATTACGTCCTTGACTGGAGAGTTGAGGCCGGAGTAGGATCCCTAATGATTAAGCCATCGATTAGAGAGTCGAGGCTGGAGAATAGAACACAACAGATCGTCGGGTATGGACTATGCCCGGCGAGGGACAGGCCGCTTCACCGAAGAGCAACAAGATCGACTTACTCAGGTCATCGAGTATAGGTTGTGCTCGGCAAGGATCCGGTGAGATCATGGATTTGGATATGGACCCGGAGTGGTCCTAGATTTGGATAAAACGACCTGGAGAGGTCTGATAATTTGGATATGGACCCAAAACGGTCTCGAATTTGGATAAAACAACCTAGAGAGGTCCAAGGATATGGATATGGACCCAAAGCGGTCCTGGATTTGAATAAAACGACCCAGAGAGGTCTAAGGATTTGGATATGGACCCGTAGCGGTCCTAGATTTGAATAAAATAATCCAAAGAGATCGTGGATTTGGTTAATGGATTTGGAATGGATTTAGAATTGAAAATCGACTCAAATAGTCGTGGATTTCGCTAATGACCCAGAGAGATCAAGGAATTGGATTGGCAATGGATTGGATTCTAGAGTGAAAAATATGGCAATCAATGGATTACAGACTTTGGATTTTGGATTTAAGACAATACAAAACATGTCTTCCTATCGCAAGGAATGTTTTGGTGGGAAAAGTGTTAACCCGCCTTTTGGCGAGGCAATAAGCAGGCGGATTTAACCCAATAGACTTCACGATTGTCATAGCTGGGATATCATTGATTTGGTTGAAATGGATGAATGAAAAATCAATTACAATTAAAGCCATGGACGATATTTGAATGGATTTGGATGAAGCTAGGATCTATATGGACCAGGGATGGTCTATGAAACAGCTCGATTCATCAGAGCATCAATAAAATAGAGAGGGGAGCTTACATAAACAATCGCGCACCAAAAGGTCTTGGGATGGCCGATTGTTCCTATTGATCACTCTAGGCCGACCATCATAATATGGATCGACATAGATTGGATTAGCATAGTATGGATCGACATAAGAAAGGATTGACATAGTTTTGAGTGGCATTGTATGGATCGACATAATATGGATCAGCACACTATGGATTGGCATAACACCCTAAGCAAGATGGGTCGGTATGCACCTATAATGCTAGAGGGATCGGTGTACATTCCAGGCGACATCAGGAAGGATCAGTGTATCCTCATAAAGGAGGAGGATTAGCATGCTTTGTAGAGGATGGATCGGTATACGATATTGGAAGGAGATGGATCGGCATAACAACATGGAAAGGGAGGGATTAACGTGAAGAACTCTTCAAAGATGCTCGGCCTTGAATTGGATGAAGGAAAAAGGATCGGTAGCATGTTAGCCGATTGATACTTATGGACGAATCATGCAAGCCGATCATTATGGTTGGCCCACGTAGGTGAGAAGGCCTTATAGCCGAAGTTTCGCCTATAAATGCAGCAGGCTTGGCTTCAAAAGGGGGACCTTCATTCTGTTTCTCACCATCTTCTACCTAGGGGATACTTGGTCATTTTTATTCTAGAATTTTGGACTGAAACGGTAATCAAACTTCAGTATAATAGAAAGGATTGTTCTCTAGTGGATGTAGGCTAGAGTTAGCCGAACCACTATAAAACTTGTGTTTCCCTTTACTTTTTCTGCTATTGATTCTGTGATCTGCGTATTTGTCTTTCTGTTTGGATATTATTTTCGCAATTTGGTGCTTTTACGTACAACTTGATGTTGGCGTACAATTTTTGACGCCAACATTGATGAATAAGGAGTAAAGTCCCTTGTTATTCTTTAGTTGTATTGGAGTTGTTATTTATGGAGAATCAGGTGTGTAGGTTCAAGAATCCACTTGTAGTGAAGTCCAGAAGCAAGCCAAGGGAGGCACAAGTGAGCACCATGACCCAATTGGCTAAAAATCCCACTTGGTACTGAGAGTTTACTTAGTTGCATACCCTCGACTTTTGCCAGCCTTTCTCTCCTGTCCACACTTCAATATTTTCCATATATTTGAGCTGATTTCGATGATTGTCTCGATTTGACTTGTATTATACTGGTTTCTTTGCTTTCTTCTCATCAATCCTGATAATTGCTTGTCTATTCTTTGAGAAAGCATTTGACAATGTGTGTTTGGAGTAGCATATGAAGTATATAGAGTTTATATGGATAAATAGGTGAATAAACCTCTTGGTGCCGAGAGGAACCTCCCTATACCAAGTGGTTTACTTAGCTCCAAAATTGATGGTTTTTATTGAACTCTTTTCTCTTGTCCTTCTGGTCGTGTTTCCAAGTTCTCGAGTCATTTCATCTTCGTCTTGACCTTCTACTTCCAGTTGAATTCTGCTTGGTTAAAGACTCGGTTAACACTTGCCCTTCAGATTGTGCTTTCGTTGAAAATAAAGTGTGTTCTGGATCGAGACATGTTCTGGATTGCTATCTCTTGGATTCAAGGTGATTGTTCAAGGACAGCTTCAAAACATTGCTTTCATTTGGTAGATATTCGTTCAACTATTATGCACAGTTATAATTCCATTCTTCCACAATGAAAACATAACCTACGCTCTTGATCTCTCTTCATGCCCGAGACAAGTACGTTTTCCTTCTATCATGCATCCTGTGCGTTTCTAGGGAGGAAATATCTTTCAGTGCCGAGAGAAATGTCTCAATACCGAGATCTTTAGTCTTCCTCGAATGCTATACATTCTTAAGTACTTAGAAAATTTTCATTTACTTTTCAACCTTTATGCTTTCTTCTTCATCCTAAGAGTCTAACATCAATCCCTCTTGCCCTTCTTTTTTTCGACCTACCGTCGACTACTCCACGTGTCGTCATAATTCATCCTTTCTGTTGTTGATCACTTGAGCTCCGCCACCTCTAAGTTGTCGCCGCTATCCCTTAATTTTCCTTCTAAAGATTTTCGCCCCGATTCTTAGTTCAAGCTTTCTTAATCAATTCTAACTCCTGATCAGCTAAGGTTGGCCATTGGTATATGGCACGACGATGGTGTCAAGGGTGAAGGAGTAGAGTGATCTTTAGGAGGAGATGGTCGAATTTTGAGCTTATAGCACAATCTTGGATGAACTTAAGTTTAGCTTGGGTTGTGTGCATGCCGTCCAGGAGTTAACTCCATCTTTCTATCTTCGAATGACTCCTGCCAAAGTAGAGTTATTCGTACTATGTTGCTTGGACTCTAATAGGACGGTTCACTTCAAGAACAGTCGCAATAGTTGATTCTATTGCACTGCTTTTCCTGCTGCACCACTTCAAGCGTTCCTAAAATGAAAAGCTTCCACATCGCTTCTGACAACGGCTCTTTTATTAATTATTCACCGATAACGGGCAAGTTTCGATATACAGTTTCTTCGTACGATGTAGCTTATGTTTCTAACTTGAGCGAGCTATCTACACAGGATGGTTCATTTGTTGTGCACAAGACACATAACTCACACTGCATAGATTAACACTTCTCACTTGCCATGGTCAATGCCTAGAATTTGATTAGTTAACACATGTTGACATGCTTTGTGCTCCGGACATTGGTTACACGGGTTTATTATTAAAGATAAAACATGCCTGACCGTGTTGAACACCAAATTTTATTTTTTAGAATGACTCGCCGATTGCTTCGATTCAAGTTCGGTGAGGGCACATCCACTCCTTATAAAGTTGGATCTTCTGTAGCTCAGGCTTTGCCAACCATTCCTGTTGGGCTGATTCATCCATTTATATTAGAATTACAATGCTCAATGATTTTAGTAGAGCTGATAGCGGATCAACTGCCTCCTTCGAATGAGTTTATTGGTCTAAGAATATTGGACAATTCGCCAAAGCAAGTTCCTACAATGTTGATGGCTAGAATGCTCCAAAACATTTGTCATTAGCACATAATTCTTGAACATGACATCCATCTTCCAACTAGGTCCGAGTTTGCATACATCCCTCCGAAAGGATACACAATGTGCGATTGATATATGTCCTAGGGTGGTGCCATTCTTCCTTTAATCCTCTTCTTCTAATGGTTCTTTAGGAAGTTGGTATGGATCCATCCCAAATACATCCAACTAGATACACTTTCTAAGTTCTCTCTACATCCTCTTCATTAATCAGTTCAACTGAGCTCCAAATTTTCGCAAACTCAATTATTCACTTCATTTCAAGAAAAGGCGGTAGTCTCCATCAAATATGATAGTTAAAGCCTAGTGCCGGTGCAAGGTCATCGAAAAGCTTAACAAATGCTTGTACATCAAAAACAAGTATTTCTTCATACGATACCCATACGGCTCCAACCGATTCTGTTTAATTAGAAGTAGGTTTTCCTTTCTCTACCCCTTCTACACTTGGATTCTTTGACTCAAGCATCAACTTAACATTTATTTTTCATAGACATTACGGCTCAAGACGATCATGAGGAGGATGAACTATGCTTAAGGGCCCGAGAGAAGTTAGATTCCAACAATGCACCGTCATATTCCTTCTGACAAATGAAAACCTATGATAGTGTGATCTGCTACATTCTAATAGATTCTTCATTGTTGGGTCACCTATACCTAGTATCTCTAGAGCTCATATACACTCTTCCATCCCCATTTACAACTCCAACGAGAATCGTTTAAGGGAATATGAGGGTCTTTCTGGCATAACTCACATAAAGGAACCCGTTGAATGAGAGAATGAAGAGCCGGTTAATGGTGATATTCCAAGAGACGGGGATGAAAATGTCAAAATGTCTCCAATTCTTGAAGAAGATGAGGGAGCCAAAAAGTGAGAGTGAAAAGAGCCTATGTTTTAAGAGGATGGAGAGGGCACCGATGATAGGTATAACGACTATTACACCAGTAAAGGAGAGGATGAATCATTCAAAGAGACACTTATATGGGTCCTTCTCACCCTAGTTCGCCTCGTCCAAAGCACATCGCCATAGAAATTTTCAAAGTGGCTAGTGATCAAACTTCGTTGCCCTCATGAGGGATTTATCCTTGTTCCTACTTCTTTGGTGACGCCTTCGTCGGTTTAAGTGACATCGTTGAAGTCAATTTCAGCATTCGTGATATCCTAGACGATACTGATTCATGCTTTACTTTATCTCTAGAGGAATTAATATGCAAAGGTAGCAAGAATACATCTTTAGTGCATTGCCAACACAGTTTGTAGAGTACTTAATAGGGTTATCGGTGTCATACACTTCACTAGGAACACGAACACTCACCCTTGCATTCCTTTGTTTACTGAAGTCCTAATCCTTTTACTACCTTTTTCTTATTTCAGGTTCCATGGGTCATTATAGATACAGGGTTCTTTCACACAGTGGAAGCAAGTACAGGCCAGACATATGATTCTTATCTGCCTCGTTCCAACTACCAAGTTCACCATGAGACCGACGAGGAAAGGCGAAGAAGGAAAGATTGGGACGTTGATAAAGACCGTCGAGCTGACGGGGATCATGAAAGAGAAACGATGGAAAAAGAAAGAGAGAGGAGAAAGACAGAGTCTGAAGACAAGTTGGTACGTGATCCCTCCAAATGCCAAAGAGAATCTATAGAGCATCATGGCCCTTCTTCTGGTGTTGTTCCTCAACGCTTCGAAGCTTAGACCGCTTCTCAACAACAAGTCTTGCTTCTTACGCTTTAATTACTACAATTCCACCTACTTACAAGGGAGTCTCTGCTCCTTTCTTTACACTTCTGGCTAATCCTCCATTACAACATGCTACATTTATTGACCTCTTCTTGTATGATGTTAAATATAACCAAGACATCGAGGACATTCTAAAAGAAGCAGTAGATCGGGATGTTCGAAATGTTCAAAAGCATGTTGACGAAGGGCACAAGTGGAAAAGCTATGCAAGGCCCTTTTAGACATAGATAAAATCAATTATACTAATATCAAGTATTTGATTCTAAGAAGGCGATTTACAAGAGAATTTTAGAGGAAATGGAAGAGGATAAAGGTCACCAGAGAGAGGGATGCAACCCTTGAGGTGAAGGCTAATTCTGATAGCTCGAACAAAGAGTGTAGCATGCCTAAGCCACCCTGAGCTTGTTATGAGGAACAAGTAAAAAGCTACCTTTGCTTAAAGTGCCAAGTTTAAGAAGCAAGAAGATGGGAAGGCCCATGATCTTATTCAAAAAGATGATATTATAAAGGCCGAAGACCAAACTACCTTGGAATAGGCAGCAGAGCTCGTGAGGCTTCGAGAGGAGAACCAAAAGCTCCACGAAGAGAAAAGGAAGCTTATCGATGATTTGGAGCTTCTATCGATTGAAAAGCTCGCTAATGAAATCGAACTCACTGTCTCTCAACAAGAACTCAAAAAGCTTCAGCAGGCTAAGGCCAGAGAGAGGGATAGCTCAATGAAAATCTATATAACTTTTATGCCAGCGTCATTGTGTATAAAAATTTGAAGTTGTTAAGGAATGACTATCCTCTAACTCTCGCCAATACCTAGGAAGATGAGATGCATTGAGCTACACAAACTGGAGATAATCACTCCGAGGAAGAGCTGATGGCATAGTACTAGATGTTGAGGACATAAATATGCTTGCAATGGGAAAGGAGATCCTCGTTGAAGAAGAAGCACTTATGTTGCTGCTGTCGTCGCGAAAGCTCTCACTGGCCCGAGGTCATCGGGTCAGCATGAAGTGTCCACTCCAAAATCTTAAAACCCGAGGATGATTATTCCTACATCCATAGGGATGACACCAAAACCGCATAGGTGATTCCAATTTCTACAGCAACTTATTTCCATGATTCCTACATCCCTTCCTCTATAGGCCAAACTCAAGAGCACAGGACCATAGAGGGGGAGTTCATGATTTCTTATAGGGATCATAGCCTAGGATTAGGTATATCTCTTGTCTCATTGATATTTGAGAAGCTTTAGTTCTCTTTAGAATCCATTTCTAAACTTTACCATTCTATTTATCATCTTGTAGGTCAACCACACCTTCCTCCTTTGCCTCCAGCTACATAGGACCAGAAAACCGCAGCTTTCTTTACTACATCTACCTCCTTCTCCATAGGACTTACGATTTCCGCTCCTTCCTCCAGTCCTTGCCTAGGGCCTAATTTTGAGAAGATAGCCGCCCTAGAGAACATGGAGGATGTTTCTATGTCACAGGAGGAAGACTTAACGATTATTAGTGCTTCGGACCCGACCGACCATGAGACCGGGGCTGGAAGGATGAAGGCACATATGGAGAAAATCAAAGTGAAAGTCACTTTTTGTTCCATTTGATAAAAAAGGACTTCCAGTTCTATCAAGTAACCTTCAAGTCGAAATGCCTTCATGATAATAAAGGACTTCCAGTTCTATCAAGATCTTCGCTTCTAATCCATAAGCCAAAGCTAATGGCAAGAGTCCAATTGTAGACTCATGTGTCATCCTATGAGCCCGTAGTGCTAGTGGAAGCTTATCAACTCAGTTTCCTTTAGCTCTAATTAGTCACTTTTTTAAGGTGGATTTGATGATCTTGTTCACAGCTTCCACTTGACCATTTGCTTGTGGATGTGCCACCGTGGAGAAGTTCTTCTCAATTCTGTTCATTTGTATAAATCATTGAACTTGGCACTCTAAAACCTAGCCCCATTGCCCATAATGATCTAGTGGAGTACTCCAACCTTGCAAATAATATTCTTTGTTAAAAGGTTGATTAATTTCTTCATTGTAATTATGGCAAGCAGTTCCACTTCCGCCCATTTCGTGTAAGTACTCCACTACATCGATAGAAAATTTAGCTCCTCCCTTCGCTAGTGGTAGCATACCGATGATGTCTATTTCCCAAAATGCAAATGGCCATGGATTGACCATTTTCATAAGTTCCATCAATTGATCTCTTGGAATCTTTGCAAATCTTTGTACTGGTCATGCCATTTTATGTAGTTAGCAGCATATCAGTTTATTGTCGACCAAAAATATCCAGAGAAAAGTATCTTCTTTGCTAGAGTATGCCTCCGGTGTGATCGTTACAACTGCCCTCATGGATTTCCATGTGGATCTTCTTACCTACATCCTTGGCTACACACCGATGTTTAGGAGTTGAGAATCCTCTACAACACTCTGTCTTGCATTACAAACCATGATGCTTTTCGAAGAAGTTTCCCCATTTCGTTCCTATCTCTTGGGAGAATTACATTGATCAGATAGACTTTGACTAAAGTCATCCATGACTCCTCTTCTTTGGTCTTCAAAATCCAGTCAATATTCATCTGATCAATGCTAGGACTTGTTAAAACTTCAACCGAAACCAATCCAATTACCGTGCTTCCCTAGAGCTAGCTAGCTTGTCTAGTGATTCAGCCCTCATGTTTTCCTCTCTAGGGAAGTGCATTATGGTATAATATGCTATGCCTTTAAGTAGTTCCAGTGGTTTTGACAGGTAAGGGGCTAGTCTCTTACCCTTAGCCAGACATTCCTTCTTGATTTGGCAAGCCACCAACTGGGAATCACCAAATATGTGCAATGTCTTTATGCCGAAGTCCTTTGCTATCCATAATCCTGCTATCAACACCTTGTACTCCAGTTTGTTACTAGTCGTTGGAAATTCCAGCTTTAGTGCATGGAAAATCGATCATCCTTCTGATGTTTCAAATATTACTCCTGCCCTCGAGCTAAATTCATATGAAGCATGGTCGATAAATAACTTCAAATGAGAAGGTGCGGTGTAGCATTCTCCTCCTTTTTCATGCCATCCAACACGGTAAATTCAGTGATAAATTCTGCCAACTTCTATTTGTATATCGCTATGACATCCCACAAATCTGTACCCTTTGAATCGACAATAGACCGCACATGTCCGACCCAGAAAGAACACACTGACGGAAAGTCATGAGAAAGAAAAGCGGAGAGAAGAAGAGAAGAGAAGAGAAGAAAGAGAGACGAGAAAACAAAAAGAACAATACAGAATCTTACATCGCAACGGAAAACATATAATATCATATCAATGATCTTTATAAAACAGGAACTATATTGTCATATACATCAATCAGAGTACAGCAATCAATCACTAATCATCCGCCTGAACAGTTATAATAACCTATCCTTACAATTGCTGATAATATAAACAATAACAAAGCAGCGGATAATAAACATATACGAGAATATGATCTGAAGACTTCTAGCTCCCCTGTTAAAGCTCTAAATGCACCAAATCTGAACCTGTAGATATACTCGGTCTGACCCAATCATTGAAAGGGAAGAACGCCCGGATTAGTCTGGTAAAGCAGCATGAGAAACACACTCAACTGAATTTATTAAACTACCAAACTTGCCTTTTCAAGACAAAAGTATCCTGTAAGACACACCCGTACGTAAATGCTGACATGTTTTTACCCTACGATAACCAAAACATTTCATATCAAATCATATTATATTATACTAGTGTCTATTGCATAAATAATATCAATCATAGCCGAAATGGTTACCCATATAGCATTTCGAGGCTATTCATTACGCCAATACGAACAAAACCGCAAGCTCATAGTGGAGTTTGGATTTTCATACAAATGACCGGGTGAAGGGACTAACTTCCGACAGTGCATCTCTAGAGGAATGTACCGAGAAACATCACAAAGGGACCTCTACCAACAAAAACTGACCAATCTCTATAACTACATAGTACCGAATATATCATCCCCTGCTCATTGTCGACCTTTCCTAGGGCCCTCATAGCATACAAACCACATTAATTTACATTCTGAACGTCGTAGCGGGAAGAAATATATCTAGAAGAGGATGATCATATCCTAATTGGGAGTGACCCACTTAGCCCTGCTGCATCTAACCCTATTTCGGTCATTTTCGGTTGATGAAGCCTAAGGTAATGATTACCTTTCACATATCACATCACTTTGAATGTCACATTGCCATTTCCATTGACTACTAATTGCCTTCCACAAAAATACAACTCTTGAGTTCGTATGTCCCAAGGAGGGTGTTAAGATAAGAGAAGTTGCCTTCTCCGCTGCCACTGATGTATGTTTGTAAAAACCAATGTACGTATGCTTTAGAAAAGCAATGTCTGAAACTCGTCCATACAAGTTGTCTAGAAATAGGACAAACTAAAGGTACTTTTCTGCCGCATCCAAGCGGGAAATACCTAGGATTAGTAGAGGTAGCTCTTGCATTGGATATTTCATAATGAAGAGACTATACTACTGGAGGTATATTGGGATTTCAACACAAAACGATCAACATGCGGCCCTTCGCTATGAAAATCCTAGATCTCAATATCATCGATAACCTGCACAATCGAACATATATACGTTGGTCCGAAGTGGTTTTCAGATAAACCAATCCCGATCTCTTCGCACCAACAATGCAAAAGCTTTTCTCAACCTCACACAGAAATTAAGTCACGTAGTCTTATCACGTCTCCAACTTTCAACTTGCCATCCTTCAGCCAAGAAGGAAGCTCGATAGATTGGAGTAATACTCCACACTACATATATCAACATCCTCAACACAAACAATAATCAAGAGAACACAGATGGCTACATACTAAGTGTCGGCTAAATAGTTCCCACATTAAGTCGAGGAACTAAAGTGGCTAAATTTTGATAGTCGGTTACTTAACTATCAAAGCAAACCAACAAATATTTAGCACCAAGTAATCACTAGACTCTTTTAATTAATCTTTTTTTAGTCAAATCACTTTCCAAATATTCACTTCAAATTATCTTTAAAAAAAGCTATAATTCCGAAAGCATTTCTATATTTCAGAATTGGAAAACATTTCCATATGCATATATCAACAGTATAAGCATATTCGTAATTCTCTTTAAGAAAGCTTAATATTTTTCAACACACGCTTTATTGGGTCCAAACAAATGTTGCGTAAAACATCGTTACGACAACCCAAAATCATTAGTATAGGGATTCGATAATTAGATAGATATATAAATCCATATGTTATACAAAACATCTCCTTTCGAATATCATTTACTATAACAATAGTGTTATAGTCCATGCTTTCCTTACTTTTTGAAAACATCTATTCCAACCGTGAATGCTGAAATCTATGTATTCGATGCTCAGATCTCAAAAACATCTTCAAACCATTTAACTCTATTTAAAAGATCACTTTCCAAAACATTTATTTAATTTAAAAGATTATTCGCTATCCAAAATCGTGAATATAATTCCTAACCAAATTCATTACTATTACACATTAAATTTAAACGATTATCCACTGTCCAAAATCGTGAATATAATTCCTTTAATAAACTTTCATATTTAACTTATCAAAATAAATTGATTTTGGATTTATAAAACAATGTTTATAAATTCCATTTATATTTTATAAAATCTACAATTTATAAAATTCCTTTATCAACCAATTCCACTTATTTATCATTTACATTTCAAATCCAATCATAAGTTGATTTACTTATAAATCTCTTTATTTGCAAATTCATTCTTTTCAAGTTTTATTATTTATAAAATCCGTTATATATCTATTTCTAAATTTCATTTCCAAGTCCATATACAAATTTGATTATAGATCGATTTCTAATATTTATGAAACGCTGTTTATAATAAGTCAAAAAATCTCAATTTAAACTATTTTACAAAATAGTTAACTCCATATTTCAAAAATAGCACTTTGATATGTTTAAATAAAATTCTTCTTTTAATAATTTGCAAATCATTATTAAAACTTATATAACTTCAAAAACCATACTTAAGTATAATTCACAAATCATATTTACGTATATTTCACAAAAATAATAATTTTTATATCATAAAAATTATAACTTTCATTCCTTAACAATTCAAAAGTTAATAAAACATCTATTTTCAAAATTACTTTGAAATCCTTTTTGATTCGAAATCATAACTTTAATATTTTTAAAATTCCAAACTTTGGCCCAGTGCTACAATAACACTAAACAAGGCGATTCACATCAATCATGGCATCCAAATCATCATATATCACATGATAACAACATATATATCAATATCTATAAATAAAATCAACATTGTGAGGAATCCAGTTGTATCCATCTAACATGTCACCTACAACAAATATACATATGAGAATATATATACAATATCCGCTTCGAGGCAGACGCGTGTACAAAAAGGGTCATTAGCTCGTACACGGGTACGTATAGTGTCTCATCCGCTAGAATAGGCAGAAATATATCCAAATACCAATATATATATATATATAATAAATCATCCAAACAATCATCATTCAACATAAAATAAATTTATTCTTACTTATCTAAAAATATAAGCAAGTCAGAAAGAGTGAGTTATACTCACTTTGATTCTAATCGTTGTTGCAACGTTTTATTCCAAATAAAATTAAGCAGACATTTACTTTTACCCAAAATTTCACTAGCTCCAATCAACTACAATCAAGCTCCATCGCATAGTGTCTGTGAATACGAACTCCTGCACTTGTTTCATCCGATTTCGACCTCATATGAAGAAGTTATAATACTTTAAAGTTTACTTGAATTAATATATAATATAATTTACATTTTTATTTTTATTTTTATTTACCAAACCATCCTGACCATTCATTTTCAAAAGATGAGATTTTTCCATCCTTTTTGTCTTCTTTCTTCTTCATTCAGAAAACCCATCGGCTGCCGTTTATTAGTTGATTGTCGCGCCTCCTACATCGATCTAGACGACGATCGACTATAGCCATTCGAATGGTCATCACAAGCTTCACCATGCCTAAAGACCGGTCGATCACGGTCATGCATTTTCTTCTAAAAACATGGTTGAACAGCAAGCTAACGCGACATGATTTCTCCCTCTACGTCGTGAATCAGACGATCACCACCTTTGATCTTGAAGTTCTCGTCTTGCTCTACCATTTGTTAGTTGAGGACTTTTCATAATTATTTTCAGATTGAGTGATAACTGGGAAAGAAGAATAGAGCTTTGTGGCCATTGAAAAGAAAGTGGTGGCCGTAACCCTAGAGGAAATAGGATTTGTGCAAAGTGAGAAAAAGTGTGGCCTTTTATAGAAAATTTTCACGCACTTTTCATTCGAAAACTTTTCGAACACCAATCTAAGCGTGCCACCTGGCGTTTATATTGTTTTCACCTATTTTAAACACAATGGAATATATATCTGGAGCCAATTCCATCGTATTTGGAAGATTGGTTTTCGAATCGACTTTTTTAATTAAAATTTACTAATATATATTTATACGTGCTCTAACTTCCCACTACTAAACCATAAATCCGATTGATACAAAATTTGAAATCCTATAATAATATAGCATTACGTATCCAATGGAACTTGTTTCACCGAAATCTGAGACTGTGTCAAAAATGACTATTTTTACACGTTAATTAAATATTATAATTTCCAATTTCAATAAATTTACTTTTAATTCAATTTTACAAGTTCTCTAACTCCATTCTAATTCAACTAAAATTTCATTCAGCTTTGTAAAACATTTTTGTTCACATTAAATTCAAAATCAAATTATTTCTGCAATCTCAAATATTAAATTAACAATTTAATTATCCAATTTAACATTATATTCGAAATATAAGTTATTCAACTTATAAAATTTACTTGTGAATATTTAAAATCAATCAAATATCCGCATTTTGAATGGCTGAAATTTTGGGTTGTTACATTCTCCCCTACTTAAAATAATTTCATCCTCAGAATTATCAAGTAAGGAAAAGCCATAAAATCCATTGACTTTTCAAAACAATTAGTTATTTTGGATTGCCAAATCTCTTAATTGTTTAACTTTCCCAATAATCATTTAGTTAAACTTCTTATACAAACTTTTGAGTTTTCAAATCCATTCATATTTGTCTTTCCAAAACCAACTAATATCGTTTAACTTTTAACTCAATATCATAATTTTAGTTATCAATTTTTTTCCAACATTCTCAAAATTTTCTAACGCCTTAAATTTTCAAAAAATTTCGCCATAGCCTTCTTTACGCGGTTCGATACAAAAAAAAAACAGTGTGTGTATATATAGCACAAATATACATCTCATCTTCGAGGATGAGGCATCCTATAGGGTAAAAATATAAAAGTATGATATGTAATTCGAAATATGTACCTTATATATTTTTAGCGGGCATATACAACTAATATAGTGCGAAAGCAAGCTCCAAATGCAAAGCATACACCATTCGCACGAACTAAACACTCAACAAACAATGAAAAACATGTATATAGAAAGCAATATCAATATACAAGATATACCAATACAACAACTATATTAATAATATAGAAAATGTAATCAAAAGCAACAAATCCAACCATTGAACAACTATCATCCAACTAACATCCAACAAACCCATATCTATCCAATCAATCCATAACCAAATCAACATAAATTCATTTCTCATTAATATTCATAGACTTGGTTTTCAATTTAAGCATATTTAATTTATTAACATTGGATTTTACTAATATTCATTTATTCGTATTCAATTAGTTTACATTCACTAATTCACATTCAAGTTAATTCACTTTCAAATCAAATCAAATTAAACTCTATTTAAATTCACAAACTATCAATTTGTGTTCAATTATTTAGCTTTCAGTTTCATTAATCCAATTCCATATGAATTTCTATACAATCAACTAACATCCATCTAACAACCAATGTATATCCAACGTAACCAAATTAATTTACTTACTTTACAGTCAAACATTCATATTCATTTCATTAGTTCACTTTATTAATTCATTTAGATATCAAACACAACTTCATTCATCATCACTGAACTTATGTTTCATTTCACTCTCACATAAATTTACTTTCACTATACGACTTAAGTTCACTTCTAATTTAATTCAAATTCTATTTTATTTAACTCAATTCATTAGCTTTCATTAGCTCGTTTCTTTTTCTTTACTTGAGTTAAATTTCATTTCCAAAGATCAATTCCTTTTAACTTAACTTTGATTTCATTTCTTAATTCATTTTATTTAACTTTTACTTAAGAAAAATTTCATTTAAGTACTCAAGTTCAGATTTTGTTTTTCTTAACAATATTGTTTAGCCATTTTAATATTTGGTTTTACTTACCTTTTCTCACTTTATAAGTTATACAACTTATTATCTAAACATTCAAATTCATATTATAAAATCACTTAACTCTTAAATTTAATTTCCATTTCAATAACTTATCTAATCCAGTTCAAAACCGAATCACTTTATTTAACTTTCCTTTAGTTAAATTTCAAATCATACATTTTATTATTCTAACTCAAATTTCTTTAACTTTACTAAGTTAAATTTTTATTTCATATTATAAGTCCAAACTCATTTCACTTATATTTATCAATCTCCACTTGGATTTTAAATTAAAATTCATTTATCACAACAAAACTTAAATTTTCAATTTACTATTGGTAGCAAATCCATTATACAAAAACTCAAAAATGATACTGATGATGTTGCAGCCATCACCCTTATTATTTTCCAGCAACAGTAGTGAATTCAGTGCTTTATATTCTTTTAAAAATCCTTTTGTTATTTATAAATCTCATTTATAACTTTTTTTACTTATATAATTTCACTGTTTTACTTTACTTATATAAGATCATTTCAAATTTATTTATCTTATTTAGATTTATAATAATATAACCTCTTTTACTTTGAAAAATAACTTCCAAAATCATGGAATTCAAAATTCTCAAATTCTTAGTTTAAATCCATTTTTCTTTACAACTCATATTTATAAATATACTCGCTTAATTTCATTTCTTATTTATAAGATTATTTCACAACTGTAAATCATTTTAATTATAATTCCATACTTTATAATTCATTTGCCTATATAATTTATTCTTTTATTTCAATTGTTGCTTTCATTTAGTTTATTTAAACAACTTTTATTAACTTATATATATTACCTTTTCAAACAACCAAATAATCAATTCATATACTATAATAGTTTCTGAAAAATGTTCTTAATATATAAAATAAAATCGAGGTAAAATTCATTTCATTTACCCAATTTAAAAACAATACTTTGTCGTCTTGCCTCGTTTAAGTGTTTATAAATCCTTATCGATAACATGGCATCCCACATACCGACAGAATTCACAAACAACACAACAGATAAGTAAACACAATATAAATTTTTTTATAATCACTAACAAATACGCGCTCATATATATAATACACTCAAACTCAATCTAGGGTGCTACTGTCCACATATGTACTGAATGCACATCAAAGCCTAGGAATATACTAAATCTAAGCTTTGATACCAAATGTGACGACCCCCAAATCCATACCCTTTGAATCGATAATAAACCACACATGTCCGACAATCAATCACAGCCGAAAACATATAATATCATATCAATGATCTTTACAAAATAGAAACTGTAATATCACATACATCAATCAGAGTTCAACAATCAATCACTAATCATCAGCCTGAACAGTTATAATAACCTATCCTTACAATTGCTGATAATATAAACAATAACAAATCAAGGGATATTAAACATATATGGGAATACGTTCTAAGGACTTCGAGCTCTCCTGTTGAAGCTCCAAAAGCACCAAATCCGAACTTATAAATATACTCGGTTTGACCCGAGCATTGAAAGGGAAGAATGCTCGGATCAGTCTGGTAAACCAGCGTGAGAAACACACTCAAATGAATTTATTAGATTACCAAACTTTCCTTTTCAAAATAAAAGTATCTCGTAAGACATGCCCACACATAAACATGGACGTGTTTTTACCTTACGATATCCAAAACATTTCATATCAAGTCATATTATGTTATACAAGTGTCTTTTATACAAATAATATTAATCATAGCCAAAATGGTTACCCACATAGCATTTCGTGGCTATTTATAACGCCAATACAAACAAAACTGCAAGCTCGTAGTGGTGTTTGGATTTCCATATAAATGACCAGGTGAAGGGACTACCTTTGGGCAGTACATCTCTAGAGGAATGCACCGAGGAACATCACAAAGGAACCATTACCAACACAAGACTGACCTATCTCTGTAATTATATAGTACAGAATATATCATCCCTCGGTCATTACCAACCTTTCCAAGGGCCCTCATAGCATACAAAGCATATTAATTTACATCCCGAACGTCGTGGCGGGAAGAAATATACCCAGAAGAGGATGATCGTATCCTAATTGGGAATGACCCATTTAGCCCTACTACATCTAACGTTGTTTCGGTCATTTTCGATCGTTGAGGCCTGAGGTAACGTTTACCTTTCACATATCACATCACTTTGAACACCACATTTCCATTTCCATTGACCAATAATTGTCTTCCACAAAAATACAACCCTTGAGCTCGTATGTCTCAAGGAGGATGTTAAGCTAGGAGAAGTTGCCTTCTCCACCACCACTAATGTGCATCTGTAAAAATCAATGTATGTAATCTTTAGAAATGCAATGTCAGACACTCGTCCACACCAGTTGTCCAAGAACAGGACAAACAAAAAGTACTTTTCTACCACATTCTATCAGGAAATACCTAGGATTAGTGGCGATAGCCCAAACATTGGATATTTCATAACGAAGTGACTACTGGTACCGGATGTATATTAGGATTTTAACCCCAAACGATCAACAAGCCGTCCTTCAATATGACAATCTTAAATCTCAATATCGTCGATAACCCACAAAATAGAACGCATATACGTTGGTCCGAAGGGATTATCGGATAAACAGATCCCGGTCTCTTCGCACCAACAATGCAAAAGCGTTTCTCGACTTCACAAAGAAACTAAGCCTCGTAGACTTATCACGTCCCCAACATTCAACTTGCTATCCTTCGGCCAAGAAGGAAGCTCGATAGATAGGAGTAATACTCTGCACTACACGAACCAACATCCTCAGCATGATCAATAATCATGCCTACATTGATGGTTACACACTGTGTACGACTAAATAGTCCCCACATCAAGTCGAGGAACTAAAATGGCCAAATTTTGATAGTCTGTTATTTAACTATCAAAGCAAATAAACAAATATGTAGCACCAAGCAATCACTAGGCCCTTTCAATTAATCTTTTATCAATTAAATCACTTGCAAAATATTCACTTCAAATTATCATTAGAGAAAAAATGATTCCAAAACCATTTCAATATTTTAGTATTGGAAAACATTTCCATATACTTATATCAACGGTACAAGCATATTCACAAATCACTTTAGGAAAGCTTAATATTTTTCAGCACACGCCATATTGGGTCAAAACGAATGTTGCATAAAACATCGTTACGACGATCCAAAATCATTAGTATAGGGATTCTATAATTAGATAGATATATAAATCCATGTACTATACAAAACATCTCCATTCGAATATCATTTACTATAACAATAGTGTTATAGTCCATGCTTTTCTTACTTTTCGAAAATGTCTATTTCAACCATGAACGTCGAAATCTATGTATTTGATGTTCACACCTTTAAAACATCATCGAACCAAAAGATCACTTTTCAAAAAATTTATTTAACTTAAGATTATTCACTGTCCAAAATCGTGAATATAATTCCTAACCAAATCCATTACTATTGCATATTTAATTTAAAGGATTATCCACTGTCCAAAATCGTGAATATAATTCGTTTAATAAACATTCATATTTGACTTATCAAAATAAATTGATTTCAGATTTATAAAACAGTGTTTAAAAATTTCATTTATATTTTATAAAAACTTCGATTTATAAAATTCATTTATCAACCAATTCCATTTATCTCTCATTTACATTTCAAATCCAATCATAAGTAGATTTACTTATAAATCTCTTAATTTACTAATTCATCCTTTTCAATTCTTATATTTATAAAATCCATTATAAATCCATTTCTATATTTCAATTCCAAATCCATATAAAAATTTGATTATAGATCCATTTCTAATATTTATGAAACACCATTTATAATAAGTCAAAAATCGCAATTTAAACTATTTTACAAAATAGTTAACTCCATATTTCAAAAATCACAATTTGATATATTTAAATAAACTTATGCTTTTAATAATTTACATATCATTATTAAAATTTATATAACTTCAAAAATCATACTTAAGTATATTTCACATTTCATATTTACGTATATTTCGCAAAAATCATAATTTTTATAACATAAAAATTTGAACTTTTTATTTATTTAAAATAAATCCATTCCTTAATAATTCAAAAATTAACAAAACACTTATTTTAAAAATCTCTTTGAAATCCATTTTGATTCGAAATCTTCACTTTAATATTTTTAAAGTTCCAAAATATGGCCTTATGGTGCAACAACACTAAACATGGTGATTCACATCAATCACGACATCCAAATCATCATATATCACATGATAATAGGATATAAATCAATATCCGTAAATAAATCAACATTGGTGAGGAATCCAGTTGGATCCCCTAACCTGTTACCCGCAAGAAATATATATATGAGAATACATGTACAATGTCCGCTTCGAGGCAAACGGGCCTACAAAAGGGTCATCCGCTCATATACGGGAACGTATAGGGTCTCATCTTTTCCAGTAGGCAGGAATATATCCAAATACTAATCAATATATATAATATATCATATATCACCCAAACAATAATCAATCAACATTAAAAAAATATTTATACTTATATAAAAATATAAGCAAATCAGAAAGAGTGAGTTATACTCACTTTGATTCCAGTATAGTTGCAGCGATTTATTCCAAATAAAATTAAACAGGCAATTAATTTCACCCAAAATTTTCACTATCTCCAATCAACTCTAATCCAGCTCCATTACATAGTATTCGCGAATATGAACCCTATGTAACTTGTTTTGTCCAATTTCGACCTCATATGAAAAAGTTATGACATTTTAAAGTTTAAAAAAAATTAATATATAATATAATTTACAATTTTATTTTTATTTACCAAACCATCCTGGCCGTTCATTTTCAAAAGATGAGATCTTGCCGCCCCTGTTATCTTCTTTCTTCTTCATTCAAAAAACCCAATGGTCGTCATTTATTAGTTGATTGTCGCGCCCCCTACATCGATCTAGACGATGATCAACTATAGCCATTCGAACGGCCATCACAAGCTCCACCATCACCCAAAGACCGGACAAGCATGGTCATGCATTTGCTTCGAAAAACATAGTTGAATGGCAGGTGAACGTGGCATGATTTCTCCCTCTTCATTGCAAATTAGACGATCACCACCGTTGATCTTGAAGCTCTCATCGCGCTCTACAATTTGTTAGTGAAGACTTTTCGTAATTGTTTACGGATTGAGTGATAATTGGGAAAGAAGATCGGAGCTTTATGGCCATTGAAAAGAAAGCGACAGCTGTAACCCTAGGGGAATTAAGGTTTGTTCAAGTTGAGAAAAAGTGTGGCCTTTTATAGAAAATTTTCGTGCACTATTCATCCAAAAACTTTTCGAACTCCAGTCCAAGCATGCTGCCTGGCGTTTATAATGTTTTACCCCTATTATGAGCACAATGTAATATATATCGGAAGCCAATTCCATAGTATTTGAGGTTTTCGAATCGACTTATTTTAAATTAAAATATACTTAAATAAATTTCTACGCGTTTCAGCTTCCCGCGGCTAAACCGTATATCTGATTGACACGAAATTCAAAATCCTACAATAATATAACATTATGGATCCAATGAAATTGGTTTCGTCAAAATTCGAGACTGTGTCAAAAATGACTATTTTTACACGTTAATTAAACATTAAAATTTCCAATTTCAATAAATTTACTTTAATTCAATTTTACCCGTTCTCTAACTCCATTCCAATTCAAATAAAATTTAATTCAACTTTATAAATCACTTTTATTCACATTAAATTCAAAATCAAATTATTTCTATAATCTCAAATATTAAATTAACAATTTAACTATCCAATTAAACATTATATTTGAAATATAAGTTATTCTACTTATAAAATTTACTTGTGAATATTTAAAATCAATTAAATATCCGAATTTCGAATGATTGAAATTCTAGGTCATTACAATCGCTTTCTTTGGATGGTAAGTGATGTCATATTGATTCAACTTGATATTCAATTTTAGCAACCTTCTCGAGGTCTCGGGTCGGTACAATATCTATTTCAAAGACTAATTTGTCAACACTTTGATTGGATAAGCCTGAAAATACGATCGTAACTTCCTTAACATAATCAACAAGCAGTAGGAAAGTTTTTCTAGCTTCGGGTAGTTCTTTTTAGCTTTATTGAACCACTTGCTGATGTAATAGATTGGTCTTTGTATCCTTGCCTCCCCATGCATTAGTGCTGCACTTAGTGCGTTAGCAGACACCGCTAGGTAAGTGAATAAATCCTCCCTGTCTAGTGGTTTGGATAAGACCGGTGGTGTTTCCATGTGCCTTTATAATTACTCTAAGGCATTCTGACTGTCCTAATTCCACTTAAAGTTCTTCTTACCTTTCTTTAAGGTATCAAAGATAGGCATGCACTTACTTATCACCCTTGAGATGAACTGACACAAAGCAATGATCTTTTCATTTAAGCTCTAAAGTTGTTTCTTCGTAGTTGGGGAAGTCACATTACTTAATGCATTTATTTTCTCCGGATTAGCCTCGATGCCCGTGCATTAATAATAAATCACAGAAACTTTCTCGATGCTACTCTGAAAGATCACTTAAATAATTTAATTTCGTTCCTATTTCGTAGAACTAGAAACATTTCTAAAAGGTCTTCTAAATGGTTTCACGATACTCATGATTTCACAAGCTTGTCATTTATGTATACTTCCATTGTCCACTTAATTTGATTCTCAAACATAGGATTTACCAAATTCTGGTATATGGCTCCAGCATTCTTTAAATCGAAAGGCATCACATGATAATGCATCTAGGTGAATACATCTGAGTTTTCTTGGAGGAAATTTACCAATTCCTTTCCTAAATTAGCACTATGCTGAGATCCAACCTTTAGGACCTGGGTTGGATCATCCATGTCTATTAAAACATTCACCTTCAGCTCTGCCGGTGTTGGTCACCCTTCCAATGACTGCTTCCTGGGATCCATAGCCTCATTGAATTGGCTATGGTGCCCGAGCTAAGGTCCAGGCCTTGGTTGCTACGCTTGAGTCTTGAATGTGGAGAGACTTCCCCATAATCTTTCCTTTCTCGCGATGCTTAGTTTTTCATAGTTTAGGATGTAGCATCCCATTTGTGGCGCTTTGGTCTCCATACATTTCTCCGGTCGTATTCTCTGTAAGGAACTTTATCTTCATAAATAGCGGTGCCAAAGCAATCCTAAAAACATATTTTGCTTGTCGGCCCAAGATGGCATTGTATGATGAGTACTCATTCATAATAACAAATGTCTGAATGTGATACACCCTACATTCCCCATCACCAAGTTCAACGGCTAGTCTATCGTCCCAATCAGTCGCTTAGCTTCACCTATAAATCTTTGAATCTTTGTCTTACAATTAATCACATTCTTCATACTAATCTTCATCGGTTGAAAATCATTTTTGAATAGAATGTTAACTGATCTCCTTTATGCACCAAAACTCGACGCGCAACAGCAGGTCCAATTCCTATTGTTATCGCCATGGGATCGAGGGTTGGTGCCTCGTCTCCATCAGAATCTCAGTTTCTAAACATTATATTATACTTATAATCTTTTGTTGCTTAGCCGGAGCGCCCTCTTTGACGGCATAGCAACTTTCCTATGGTGTATGCTTCAGTGAACTCGCATACCTCTCTATCTCACCCATCTTTTCTCCGTTGAGTGAGCTCCTCCATTTATGGTATTAATTAGAAATGTTCTATCAGTACATCTGGGCCCTTCAGAACTAGGTCTAGAGGGTTTTCCTTGAGATCGTGGTCCCTGGGAACCTGTAGCTTGGTTAGCTTTCTATTATTGTTTAACATACTGCTGGATTTTGTTTTTCCATATAAGCTCTTTAATCAAATCCTTCAAGTGATGGTATTCATTTGCATTATGCCCATGAGTTTCATGGAAGCTGCATAACTTTCTAGAATGTTTCTCCTTCTCTATTACCTCTCTCCTGGATGGTTTCTTATAGTGCTCAGTTCCTTGATGGCAAAATTAATATTTTCTAGTGTGTCATTAAGAGGCGTATAATCTTTTGGCTACATGTTCCTATGGTGTTTCCTATTCTCGTTAGGCCTGCCACCAAAGTTTTCATTACTCTTTTTCCGATTCTAATATTTTAGCATTTCCTACAATTCCGCTAGATTTCTCCATCCCGTTGAACTACCATATTGCTTTGAATTACCTCATTCGACTGTCTATCACTAATCATTCCTTCAACCAAACTTTCTTCCTCTTACCGCAAAAACTAGTTTGCCTTTTGATGTAATTATTCCACGGTAGTTGGTTGTTTCATCTTCAGCCACCTACCAAAATATATATCTAGATGAATGCCCTAGACCAGTGCCATGAATACAAGATTTTCCTTGATTGCTAACCACCATAACAATGATGTTAGATCGGTTCAAGAAGCCCTTTGGTGACTCCTTGGGTCCTTAATCACGTCCTTCAGTCAGGCACCATGGATCATAAACTTCAGAAATTTCTAGGATAATTCGTCAAAAGTGGATATAGACCGTGGCATGAGCCTAATGAACCATATAAAAGCAATTCCTTCTAAGAAGATAAGAAAACATCAAAATGAATGACATCTATAGCTCTAGCTCGATTCATATGCCAACTGTACTAAAGTAAGTGTTGTTTGGAGTCAGTAGTTTCGTTGTATGATGGTATCATTGGCATTGTGAACTTTTTGGAGTACTCATCTATTAAAATATTTTCAGTGAACGGAGTACTACTTGGTGCAGAACACCAATTTCATTCTCTCTTCCTTTGCTTTCATTTACCGACCGTTTAACCATATCAGCTATGTACACCTTACTAGCATGGTAACCCAAAGATCGACTATTAGAGAACACGTCGAGTGTTTGGCTCCGCAAATGGTCTCAGTTTTTTGGCTATTGTCTAGGTCCTCGGTCTTCAGGAGAACCATTCACGCGGTATTCCATTGGTGCATTGTTGGTCCAGACGTGGCTTCTTGAACTCAGTCTCCATTAGCATCAACATCCAACTCAAAACCATCATCATCAAGCTGCAAATCCACTTCTTTGTCAGAAACCACCATTCCAACACCTTCTTTAGCGTCATCCCCATAGATTTCTCTCGGCACTAGGTGGTTTTCTTGTAAGAGGAACTCTCATGATTCCTCCTACAAGTCCTTCAATAACTCTAGTGGTTCCAACCTTCTGTTTTTGCTTCTCATCTCTTCTGTTTTATCCATAAATAGAGGAATTTTATGTTCTAACCCAAGTGAAGTCTCCCTTCTAATTCTTCTGGTTCTTGGTGGTTGCAAGGTTAGTAATGCATCCATCTTATCCATCAAAGTCTTTTGGTTATCCATCGTCTTCTAATTTAGTTCCCGTAGCATTTTATCAAGCTCACTCCTAATAACCACTTCTAATCGTGTAGGTGATCCTAGTATCGCCCGTTGATTATTAATTTCCACTCAGTGATCATTTTCTTCATGTTTGCACCAAAATTGGTCACAACACTCTTCGGGAGTCGTTGAAGAGATAATAAGAAAAAGGTAAATTTAAAGCAAGTATTATCTTATAAAAACTCCAATCAACAGCAAAGTAAATGCGTAGACAAGCGATTTATAGTGGTTCGGCGTGTTGCCTACGTCCATTGTGAAGTTTTTTGCATTTTTATTGATTCTCTTTCAATGATTACAAGTTGTTACAGTAATCAACAGCAAGTTACAACTGGAAATTCAAAATCAATGTCAGCTATGATGATATGGAGTGATTCTGGCAGCGCCTGGGCGTGCTTTGTCTGTAAAGATTCTCCCCTCCCCTTTTTGAATGACCAGGGGCTCTATTTATAGGTGTAGGAGGCTGATATTTCGCCTAAAATCCAGGAAGACCGCTACTGGCACGTGAGGGGGGCCACACGCCCGGATTCTGGAAATCCGGGCCCACTTTGGGATCGATTCGAACTCGGGTTCGAATCGATAAAGAACGCGTCCAATCGAGGTGAAATTTGGTGTGGACATTCTTCAGTGTGTACGTAAGCTCCTATGAAAATTTCATAGTATTTGGACTTGTAGATCCTAAGTTATGATAGATTCAAGATTGCATTTACGGTTGATGCGTCCCGTTCGAATCGATCCCCTTCGAATCGATTAGGGTCGAATCAATGGCTTGAGCATGCGAATGGTGACGTGGCGCGAGCTTCTCGGGTTGATCCAACTTTTTCTCCGAGTTTACTGGGTCGAATTCATGGTTTTAGACGCTTCGACTCAGTGGATTCGAGGGAATGGATTCGGGGAGATGTTCGTTCGGATCGATCGAGATATCCCATAGCTGATCGATACGAAGCTTCCTCAACAGGGTGGATTCGAAGCGAATCAACGGCATGGGTTCGAAGCATCTTGCCTTGAGGGATTCGAGGTGGAGGTCGTTTGATGGATTCGAAGGAAGGCCAGTGGGATGGATACGAAGTTTGGCCACCTGATGGATTTAAACTCATATGCTCTGATGGAGGCAAAGTGGAGTGACTTCATGGACTCGAAGGACTTCAACCTGATGGATACGAAGTGGAGTGATCCCATGGATTCGAAGTAAGAGGAAGCTGATGGATTCGAACTCATGATCTTCTGATGGATTCGAACTTAGGGTTATTTCCTCCAACTTGAATTGATCACAACTTGAGCGTATGAACTCGGATTGACTTGAAATTTGAGATGCCGACTTTTATGACTTTTCTTGTCATGTCCCATCAATTGTAGCTCAAACTGGACTCGGACAAAATTCGGTGATATCCATAGTGAAGCTAAGTATGATCAATCTCGGAGACGAACTGTCCTTTGTTTTCGATCGATCTTTTGGTATCACGGCTTTGCCAAAGAGCGGGATAACATTTGCCCCCCAAAGTACGTCTTGTGTAAACATGACGTGCTTTGAAAAGTTGCAGTCTCATGTTGGTCAACTATGACATGCTTTGCTGAAAGTTGTATCCTGTATTGCCGTAATTGACCGTTGTGTGATTGTGATTGGCTGTTTGTCGTCGAAATCATGACGAGATGAGCCTTTGATCCCTTGCATAACTGAACTTGACTGTAGGACTACACTTGACTGCCTTTTGAAGCTCGTCGATGGAACTGTGGCCTAAACAAAAATATAACAGATTTATGCTTGAATCGATCAGTAGCATCTGGATGACAAGGATGTGATGGTCAGCGATGACGGTCATTTCCGGTCTCGATTTTCAGAGTTTCGTCGTTCGCACATCCTGATGTTTGCAAATTTTCTCTAACTCTATAGAATCTTTCTAAATAATGCACAACACTACACTACACCGCACACACTTTACACTGGGAATGAACGGGTTTTCTATGTGCTTAATGTTGCTTTCTGATGAGTTAGTTAGTTATGGAATCTTCGAGCTCTCAACAGCAAGAAGTACAGAGTTCGCCTCCTCCAGAAATACTTGAAATCCCTGACATTCCTCCCGAAGTAGTTGGTCCGGCTCCGGACGAAGTGCCGGAAGCCATATTTATCGAGGATCCTATCGACTCTATTTCGTCCAGTATTTCTGAAGCCTTACTGGGCCGGCTTTGCTTGAAACATGATTTATCCCCGGACGACGTTTTTCTACCGGGCGTTGATGACAGACCTCACAATCTGCCTGAGGGGTATACTGCTTTCTATCATCATGCTTGTGCGGCTGGAACTTCCCCTCCATTTAACCAATATATCAGGGAGATGTTATCATTCATTGGAATCGCCCCCTCATAACTTCATCCCAACGGACGCGCATTGCTGAACAGTGTTTTTGTCCTATTTATGGATCATCTCTTTCATCCGCCAAGGCCGACCGAGATTAGACACATATTTAACTTCAAGAGCAAGGGCGACAGCCCATCTTTCACCTTTTTGGAAGCAGTTAGAAACTGCCATATCGTGACGGGAGCCTGGACTAGACTCAGTTATTTTAAAAATGAATGGTTTTTTGTCCGATGCCCCCCAGGGTTTGCTAGGCGATGGCTGCCTAGACGTAAGTGTTGTAAATTGCACAAGCCTTCTTTAACAGTCGTTATCAATACTTATACTAATATCACGTGTTCTTTTTGCAGCTATCATCTCAAGGCCTGACGGTGGATATTACAAAGGCGTTGTTCGAAGTTTACAAGAGGTCCCGAGTGATTTGCGGCACATCGACTCGGTGTTAACTGATGATAACTTAAGGACGCTGGGTTTAATAGAGATGAACCAAAGCATTGTTATCGAGGGGTTGGTGAAACCGGCTTCGAAGACAAAGAAGAAAACGGTGAAAAGAAAACCCGGCATAGTAATAAGAGAAACGAGCGACGATGAGAGGACGCCCACTGATACCGAGCTAGCGGCTGATCTTTTCCGAATAGAAGAGAAGCGGAAAGGCAAGGCTGTTGTCCCTAAATTTAAGAGACGGAAGTCTGTAGTCGTATCTCGTTTGATCCCCGAAGCTACTATATCTGACGCTGCTCCTTGTCAATCAGGAAACGCTTTTATAGGACTGGATGACATTCCTATCCCGGAATACGTATCTCTCCACCACGAGTCCGGGTTGGATGAACTCCGGGAAGCGTTAGAAATAAGCGAGCCTTTACCCGTTAGTGTAGTCGACACTTCTGGTTGGCCGGGGATTTTGCACATTTGCATACACTTTGATAACACTACACGACTTCCACATAGATCGTATTGCTTTCACCTCGTATTTAACTGAATTGCTTCTCTTTTTTAGGTGCTATGTCTGGCCGTCAATCTACATTAGACAAACTCCGAAGAGTGCATCATCCTTCGTATTACTATGAATCTTGACGTGGGGACTCCGATCGCGATCGCGAACGGAGGTATCATGGCCAAGAATATTATGCAAGGGATCATCCCCGTAGTTACTCTAGTCAGGGGCGCTCGGACAGAGATCGGAGATACCGCTCCCCTTCTCGTTCTCCTCCGCCACCCCGAAGCCATATTCAGGTATCCGAGCCATTGCGATGGCAATCGTCTTCACAGGTTTCGAGGCTTGAGTCACATCGTTCTAGAACTGAGGTTGTTACGACCACGGCTGCGGAGGAGGCCCCTATTGAACCATCCGGTGATGGGGCTATCAGACATGCTCAATTGAAGAAGGACTTCCCGAAAATTTGCTTCGACGCTTGTATTTTTCCTCCTAATCTTAAAAGAATTCCCGAAGACGCCGTGACCATAGCACTTAGTTATATCCACGACTTCTATGCTCAATATAAGAAATGGTATAAGGCTGCTGTTAAAGCTTCAAAAGTACCCTTTGATCGGGCCAAAATTTTTGAGAAACTGGAAGCCGACTTAGCTCAGAAGAACCGTATCGTTGATATACTTCAATCTGAGGCGGAGTCCTCCCGTAGGCCGAAGTTGAGTCGCGAAAAAAGGTTGACAAGACATTAGTTAAGATGGCAAAGATGCAACAGGCACATTGTACTTTAGTGGAAGACTTGGGCCATCGATACAAAAATGTTGAGGCCGAGCGGGATGCGGAAATCAAAGAACTGGAGGAGTTAAAGGATAAGTTTGCTGATATTAGCAAGGAAAAAGATGATGCTAATATGGTCGCACAAGAAGCGTGTGAGAAAGCTGTGTCTCTTCGAGCTAAGCGCGATGCAGCAGTCGCAAGGGTTAAAAAGGTGGAAATGGAAGCGGAGGAGAAAGTCCAGAGGGAGAGGTCCAAGATGGAGGCTGAGTTTGATGAACTCCTGGATACCTATAATGCCAACGTGTTAGAGCACAGAAATCTCGCCTGGCTAGGAGATTACTCTATGCTTCTCTACAGTGCCTGGAAAAAATTAGTGGAGAACAAGAGGATGTCTTGTCCGGGTGAAGTATTAGACGAGTTTGAGCTCGAGTCACGTCTGCTTAGCGAGGAAGAGAGGAGAATTCTTTATGAGGCGATAATCTCCGTCGGGAAAGAAAAACTCGGCATCCAGCAAAAGGAGATTGGCGAGGGTTTAGGTATCGCGCATCATAGTGAGAATATCGAAGTCCCTATCCCGACTTCGACCGAAGTTATCGCCGCGGTTGACCCACAAGTCATTCCTGCTTACAATCCGAATCAACCGGTGTTATCTTTTGGTAAGACTGCTATCTCTGAACCTGTTCAAGCTCCGACGCAAGGTAAGGAAGGTATTTCGATTATTTCCCTCATGTTTCAAAGCAACGATTTTTGAGAGAATTTACTGGACTGACTGTATTTTCTCTCCTTTTCTCAGTGACTGAGAGTGCCGCATTCGTGCCCCAGTTCCTCTGGTCCTATATCCTACGCATGGAGTTATTGTCACCGAGGCGATTTCAACTGCTGCCATGGCCGGTGATATTGGAGAGGGGAGCTCGATGTCATTCGATGCTCAAATGATTGTGGATCTACTTGGTCATTCTCTTGACCCTATTCCTGATCCTTCATTTGCGATGAGTGGAGCTGCTCCAGTTTTCAGTTCTGTCATGACGACCACCAGCGTATCCAACGCAGCTCAGTTGTCTCGAGAAAAAGATATTTTAGCTGAGATAAGAGCTGAGATGGCCACGATGACAACGGTCGGTGGTTCTGGAAGCGACACTGCCCCCTCAAGCTTATCTTCTCTAATGGTGATCTCTCCCGGTGGCACGGTGACCGTCTCAAGCGTTGCTGAACAGACACCTGCCCATGCCTTCAGTCCGTCCTTCCAAAAGGATCTCTGTCCCCTCCAGCTCTGAGGAAGATGTTGATATTATGCCAGATCCGGAGGATGTTCCAAAGAAGGGCAAGAAATCTCGTAGGAAGCCGGGTAATGGGTCCAGCGGCTCGACTCCAAAAAAGAAGTCTCGGAAGAAGAAGGAGTGAGCTTCCTGACTTATCATGTAGTTGTAAATGGCAATTCTTTTATTTCTTCTTTTGTTCTTTTAGAGCCATGTATAAGAGTGGATTCAGCCTCCACTTAATTGAAATCTTTTGACTTGCCATGTAGTCAAACCTGTTTTTGTTAGTTGATGGAATGGGAAGTTGCTCTTTTCTTTTACTTAAGTGTTTGCAATGTTTGGCTTTCAATCCGGTGTACTTGTGGCATTTTTTACCTTTAAGTAGAGTTCGTTTTTTATCTTCCAAGTATGAAAAACATAATTACGTGTCGTGATTGATGAATGAGTTGAACTCCGGGCATTGTACTGATTCAGTTAGCGATTAACACTTAAGCTTTTTTGCCCTCAAGTTTCGGGGAACAACATTTGCATCTTGGTGGTTGATCGCACTTATTGCGAATCTTAAGCACATGTCCACGCTCTGGGGACTTAGGATAATTTGAGATCGATAGTCCGATTCGCACTCCGGGAATTTGAGTGTTATCGATGTTTGTAACACGGTTCGTGCTCCGAGAACCTGGAATTGATGTTTATACTCCGCTTCACGCTCCGGGAACTTGGAGTTAGTATTGATATTTTGGTTCGCACTCCAGGAATTTTGACGTAGTATTTGTGCTCCAATTCGCACTCTGGGAATTCAGAGATAGCATGTATGTTTGGGTTCGCGCTCGGGAACCTGTAATTTATGTTTGTACTCCATTCACGCTCTGGGAAGTTGGAGTTGGCCGATAGATTGTCGGTCACACCTATTCGGGCTTTTTAGGAATTCGTTCACACTCTGGGAACGATGGATTTGATGTTTATACTCCAATTCGCACTCTGGGAATTTGGAGTCCGTTCGCGCTCTGGAAACGAGTTATTTGATGTTTATACTCCAATTCGCACTCTGAGAAGTTGGAATCCGTTCGCGCTCTGGAACGAGTTGTTGAACGTTTATACTCCAATTCACACTCTGGGAAGTTGGAGTCCGTTCGCGCTCTGGGAACGAGTTGTTGAACGTTTATACTCCAATTCGCACTCTGGGAAGTTGGAGTCCGTTCGCGCTCTAGGAACGAGTTGTTGAACGTTTATACTCCAATTCGCACTCTGGGAAGTTGGAGTCCGTTCGCGCTCTGGGAACAAGTTATTGAATGTTTACACTCCAATTCGCACTCTGGGAAGTTGGAGTCCGTTCGTGCTCTGGGAATGACTTATTGAATGTTTACACTCCAATTCGCACTCTGGGAAGTTGGAGTCCGTTCGCGCTCTGGGAACGAGTTATTGAATGTTTATATTCCAATTCGCACTCTGGGAAGTTGGAGTGTAACGACCCGCCTTTTTGGACAGTTTAAACCGACGATCAAATACACATGTCGATTCCAAACCATTCAAAAGGGCAGATGGTTATTGGGGTAAATAAGAAAAGAAAAGGAAAGAAATAAAGGAAATGAAACAACACAGAATCTTGCAGCGGAACGATAAAATATAATAGTCAAATAAACAGTTCACGAAGCTGCCTACTATACTTTGACAATTATTTATACAACATTTATCAGATTTATACATATACAATAGAACAATTTAAATAATGCAGCAGATAGCATGATGCACAGATAATAATAGTAATAGTATACCAAATCTTCGTCTCCATCCTCCAGAATAGATCTTCAAAAATCTGAAAAAAACTCAGGACTGACCCGAGCGTAATGAAAAGACAAAACACTTGAGTCAGGACTAAAATATCCTTATGAAAGTTAAATCAATCGTAAATAAATATGAGTGTAACGGCGTCGGAGATGTTTACGGGGTTTGACATCTCCTATCCAGTGTCAACGTGCGTGCAATAACTTAAGAGATGTTACGGGAATTTCCATCTCTCAAGGATCCGTTAAACTATCTACTATGTAGTAATATACGCTAAGTAGATAATGCCTATTAGTAATATAAAGTATCAAAATAGCATTAAGGCGTTACCATAATCCCCCTTAACACATTTTATATTCCCAAAAGCATATACAAGACCGTAGTTTCCCCAAAACCGGAAGTCACCAGAGGGCAATCCATATACTCAAGGTACAAATCAAAACGTAGTGGTCGCGAATAGGATAATTAGTATGACAAGGTACATGAGGCGATACCAACTAGGATACTAGTAGTTGCGTGATCCGGACTGATGTTGGGCATAGCCAGCAGCTACCCCAACACCGCGAAACAACACTTCGAAATCAAGGGGTGCACCCAAATCGCATCACAAGTGTAATAGATATGGTATCGATGAAGTGTGTCCGCTAGAGGTGGCGAACCTCAATGGCCCGGCGTGGCTCCTGTTTTAGTCATGTCAGGGGTCATCCAATATTGTTCTCTTTCTTCAGTCAACGCGTTCACCAAACCATCCACTTCATTCTGGATCAACACTCCGCGTATAATAGTTATTAAAGTGGTGTTCGGTATCGACAGAGAGTATGTACATATCCGATCCCGGTCTCTTTAATAACTACATATTATTACACCGTTGGCTCTTTTACATTTCAAATCGATTCGTAATTTATATCAAAATATCATATTCGCTTCAAAATCAAATCCATTTCAAATATAGTCATAGCCATACAAAATATAAGGTTCCATTTCATAAATCATTTTCGCATCAATATCTCATTTCGATTTCAAAATCATTTCGAATTTCAATTTAGGTTGCAGCTTAATTTAACCCAATTCATATTTACATTCAAGATTTAAACATAAACATTTCACCTTATTAACCAGCTTGAAATTTTAGAAAAATAGTTTTAAGTAGTTTAAAAGTAGTTTAAATAATTAAACTAGTTAAAAATACTTAAAGTCTTAAAATGGATTTAAAATAGATAAATTAGTTCAAAATAATTTAAATTGGGTTAAGTAGATTTAAAATAGATTAAAATAGTTTAAGTATTCAAAATGGTTTATATCCTGAGTAATTTGGAAAACAAAATAAACAGCTTCAAACCCAAACCATTTCAATTATAACTTCCCAATTCAAAACGATTTCAATTTCCCTTCTACCGATTCAATTTCGATTTCGATTCGATCAACGTCAACTTTGACTTCAAATTTATTCAATTTTTATATTCACTTTCAATTAATTCAATTTCAATTTATATCGATTTAGGGCTTGATTTTCAAAATATCAATTTATAACACTTAACAAATTATCCTTCAATATTCAAATTTAAATCCAAATTTCAAATATGATTCAATTCCAAGCTCGCTTTCAAAATATCATTTTTATATCACTTTTACTTGGTAATATTCAAAGCTCGAATTAAAGTTAAATCTTTAAACAAATCAATTTTCGAAATTCAATCAAATCCCAATTTTTTTAAATTTCAAAGTCTCGACTTATATTATTTAACAATTTCCTTTAACCAAAATTTATTTCAACATTCCAAACTCAATTTTTCGATAAATTCGATTTCTATAAATTGATTTCTATTTATAACTTTTAAATCAAAAAATTCAAATAAATTTCAAATCGACGATATTAAAAATTATTAATTTAGCCAATTCGGTGTCCGTATAAAATTTTCTATCCTATGGCCAAGTAATTATTTATTTCAATTAAATGTCAGGGATGAATATATATCACTTAAACCAATCACAATGTCATATGTATGCATAACAGTATATATAAGCAAATAAACATCCAAACATTTAAATATCAGCCAATAACATCCATCAAAATACATCATCCAATAGACAATACAATTCATGGCAGTTTCATAGTTATCAATGTCAGGTAATTTAATCGCAATTAAATTTCAATTTCAATTCAAATTTAACTGTCAGTTTAATTTCAACGGTTAATTCAAGTGACAATCTATATGACAATTAAATTTTATCAAACAACGACAAATAAAAATCATAACACTTCATAATGTCAATTTAACTAGCATAAAGATATTTAGTACGTTGTGAGCGTTATAAAACACTCACCTTGATTTTAATGCAGTTCCATCATTTTATTTCGAATAAAATTAAACGTGCATTTAATTTTACTCGAAATTTTCACTAGCTCCAAACGACTCCAATCCAATCACATAGCGTAGTGCTCGACAGAACAAACGCAACGCAACTTGTTTCCTGCGTTTTCGACCTCGCAGCAAAAAGTTATAGCAGTTTAAAATTTATACGAATTTATATGCAAATTAATATACAATTTCTGTTATTTATTTTAACCTCAAATATGCTACAGCCTTAGGATTTGCGTCCCCCATCATCTGGCCGCACGTCCTCTCTCTTCTCCCCTACCAGTTTCGAACGCAACCCATCCACGCCGTTCGACCACTACAAGCCGCACCTCCCCAACATCGACGAAACCCCATCACAACGGCACCATTCAAAAGCCTGTCTCGTGCTCGACTCATGCCCGCCGTATGGCCAAGCTCGGCCCTTCCTGAGGTTTGAAAAACATGCTCGAACCCGTCCCCTTTTGCAGCCAATTGTCATTGATCCATGCTTCTAAAATCGATCATAACCGTTGAGATCGTAGTTCTCAACGATCTCTACAAGTTTGCAGTTGGAGATTTCTGGAATTAACGAACGGATTTGGAGAAATCGAATGGGGAAGCTTGTGCGATTCCGGCCATTGAAAATAGCACAGGCGGCCGGCTAGGGTTTTCTTTTTTATTTTATTTTTATTTATGTTGAAAATTGTGAACAAGGGGGCTATTTATAGGAAACGACGAACTCTATTCATTCCGGATTTTCGAACTCCGATTTACGCACAGTAACTGACGATCTTAGGGTTTATCCCGCGTTCCGGACACAATGGAATGGGTTTTGGAAGCTAATTCGATCATCTGTGCGAGTTACGAAAATAAACGATTGATTTTAAATTAAACCGATTAAACGAATTTCTATGCGTTTTGGCTTGCCCCGGACAGACGGTAAATCCGTTTGACTTGAAATTTGAAACCTTACAATAATATCACATTACGGATCCGATGAAACTTGTTTTGTCGAAATCCGAGACCGTTTGAAAAATGACTATTTTAACTCGCCAAATTAATATTAAAACAATTTCAACGTGTTTCGAGCTACCACGGTCAAACGACAACTCCGATTGCTACGAAAATTGAAATCCGATAATAACTAACTATTACGGATCCGATGGAATTGGTTTCGTCCAATTCCGAGACTGTTCGAAAATTGGCTATTTTTCAGTCGATAATTAAATATTAAAATATTCAATTTTCACAGATTTACTTTTAATTCGATTTTAGAAGTTCTACAACATCATTCTAACTTTCATATGATAAAATAAAATTTTACAAATCATTTTTAATCATACTATACCCATTATTCAATTTATCCAATAAATTCCAATTTTTAAAATTTTATTAACTCTATTAAAATCCCGATATAACTTACATTCACTTTGGAAACCCATTTGAATCATATTAAATCAAATTTAAATTATTCACTCTATTTTCATATATTAAATTTCAATATCAAACTAATCATATCAACTTCGGAATTTAATTATTCAAACATTTGTAATATTAAATTTAACAAATTTGATTATTCTTAAATCACTATCTTTTGAAATATTCAAAACGAACTTATAAAATTTAACTTTTGAAACGAATTAAAATTATAAAACAACTATCTTCATTATACGGTTATTCAACTCCCATTATTAAATTATTCAATAAATTCCAAATATTAAATTTAAACAATTTCGATTATCCAATAATTCATTATCTTTTGAAATATTGAAATTGAACTTATAAGAATTAACTTTTAAAACCAATTCACAATTTAGAACACTATTTTCATTTTACAGTTATTCAATTATTCAATAAGTTTTAAATATTTAATTTAAACAATTTACCAGTTCAATATTTAATATTTGATTTTAAATAGATTTTACTTATCAATCAATTACTCTATCATACCCAACGAATTCAACATTTATTATCCTATTCAACTTTTGATTGAAAGGCATTCACTAAGTAGCTTTTATTTTTCATTACTTGGATAATTATTGTCACAATTCATTCCAGTTATTATTATTCCAAACGAATTAATAATTTTTTTTTCTAATATTAAATCACGAAATCTTATTAAATTAGCTATTTCAATTATCGGAAATTTACGGGTCATTACACTCTCCCCCACTCAAAACTTTTCGTCCCCGAAAAGGAAAAAGAAGGGAAAAGGAACTAAGTATAGAATTCAACATTAGGTATATTTATCTCAAAGTTACCAACTTATAAAACAATGTAATTCCACTTATAAAGCCACTACTACACTTTTACTAAGTTATTCCAAACGCCTTTCTAACTTTAAGAGTTAGTTATCAAAACAAGTTATAAAAATTTTAAAACTTGAAAATTTTTCTAACACCCGGATTTTACGGAAAATTTCGGCAGAGTCTCCTTTGCGCGGCTCGATCAGTACAACTACAAAACGCCTCTACGGGCCCCAAACCAACAAAAGAAAATCCAAAAGCCAAGTGGCTCATCAAAAATCACCAAATCCAATGATAAAATAAACATGTACCTTATATTTTTATTAGCGAGCATATACGAATAATATAGCGCGAAAGAGAGCCCCAAATGCGAAGCAAGCGCAATCCCCACCTACTAAACACTCAACAAACTATGAGAAACATGCATATATGAAAATAATATCAATATACATCATATAGCAACATAACAGCTACATGTGCCAACATAGCAAATGCAACAAAACAACAAATGCAACCATCAATCAACTATCATCCAACTATCATCCAACAAATCCATAACCAATCAATATAAATTCACTTCTCATTAATATTTATTGACTTGGTTTTCAATTTTAATAACAGTTGATTCATTAACGTTGGATTTTACTAACATTCATTCTCGATTCAATTAGTTAACATTCACTAATTTATATTTACATTAGTTCACTTCCAATTTGAATCAAATTAAATTCTATTTCAATTCATTAACTTCCAATTTGATTTCAATGATTTATAGCTTCCAATTTCATTAACACTTAATGAATTATATACAATCAACTAACAATCATATAACAACAAAATCATACCCAACATAACCAAATTATTAATTTCACATTCAATTTGGTTTATCTCTTTTATATATATATCCTGTTATATAAATTAAAAAAAAAATCATTTTATATTTGGCATCTTAAATTTCCAATATTAACTTTAATTAAGTCCGTAAGCCGTACATATATCATCCGTAAGCAATATCAATCTAATCGCTTATTCGATCACACAGTTTCACTTCCAACTAGTATTGTTCACACGACTCTCTAGTGCGGACTCAGATTTGGTTCATTGATTGGAAACTCTTACTCTCCTAGCATAGCCATATACTATGATAGAGAGTTCCAGAATCAAATTAAAAATCCATATCTAGGGTTCGCCGTCGAAAATCGAGTGAAAAATCCTAACTTGGATCGATATAAATCATCTCGAAATTTTGTGCTCGAATTTGGATCAAATCGTTATGCGAATAAAATAATATACGTATAATCTCACGTATTACCTTCCAATGGATTTCTATCCAATTTATCTATATTAAATTATTTTATTGACTTTCATTTTATTTACAATTAATTATTCATAATCCATTATTTAGTTAATATATCTATTTCTTTACATAGCATACTCTTCATCATTATCTTTTCTTAAACATCATATCAAAGAATTTGTTTACTCAAGTTCATTTTAAACATTCTATATCATTTAATTAAATCCAATTTCATTTTCTACTTGATTCTTAGCTATAAGAAATTCCTTTGTTTTCATTTATTGCGTTTTCATAATTTTAGTTAATAACAAATTTATTTATGGAACATTTTATTACCCAGCACTTTAGTTTATTAATCATCCTATAAAAGTCTAACTTCTCACATATGACTTTTCTTAGTTTACGGTTATCTCAAAGTTACAAATTCAAAAATTTTCTCTATGCAATTTATATTTATTTTCTATAACCAATTTACAAAAGATATTATATAATTCATTTGTCTTCTTTCCTAAGTTCACTTACTTGTTCCATTTATCCATTCATCATTTCAGGTTATATTTAAGTATATATAATTTTTATCACAATCAAAATTTCCCATTTATATACATTTTAATTCCTTTTGAGTTTTCCTTACTTGTATATTTCAATTACTTTCAGGTTTTGTTTATTTGTACAATATCTCATTACATATCCAAAACATTATTTCAACTTCTTAATATTTGGTAAGTCTTGTTATATGTTATCAGAATGCAAATTTTGGTATTATACAAATTTATAGAATTTCATTTTACTTAATTAGAATGTTCACAAATTTGATTTATTTAAATCCTCTTTACCTTTCAACTTTAAAGTTTTCCCAAACCATAAGCTTATATATCTTAATCCTCTTATTTATAAATTCTGGTTATTCACATTTCATTCAAATAATTAGAAAATTATTAATTAACAGAACTTAGAAATATAAATGCCCGGTTCTTTTCAAGTCGTTTGAAATAAATATATACACTTATATCTTTTGAAATATATCAAATCAT
Organism: Allium cepa; assembly: GCA_030765085.1. Classification (NCBI taxonomy): domain Eukaryota; kingdom Viridiplantae; phylum Streptophyta; class Magnoliopsida; order Asparagales; family Amaryllidaceae; genus Allium; species Allium cepa. Next base: position 684,667,647 of record CM060942.1, read on the forward strand.
ACCTTTGGATTTTAAACCAAAACCCCTTTACCCAAAATAATTTTGAAGACAAGCAAAGCTTCTTAGAAGTCTCCCCCACTTTGAGACTCGAAAATGAACGTCGATGATGATGCGCAGTCATCACCGAAACTATTTTCCAACGACATAAGAGAGGAGTACTAAATTCATTCCTTTCTTTAAAAATCATTTCAAAATATTTCCATAAACTATTTTCAACAATATTACCATATATTTCTTCAAAACTTTGAGAACCATTTTCAAAATCTCCGGGTCTTAAATTCAAATTTTTCTTTCCAATTTAATTCTATTTTTAATTCATAAGTCACCTTTATAAAATATTATTATAGGATTTTCTTTCTTAAAACATCCCACAAGTGTTTTATCATTGTTCATTTTGTAATTCACCTTATTTATTTAAATTACAATATCCGATTAATGTTAATAGCCAATATTTCATTTCCAACAACCAAATAAGCTAGATTGGTCACAATAAATTTTGAAATAAATTCTTTATATACAAAATATAATTAGGGCAAAATTATTTCATTTACCCAACTTCAAAACAATACTATGTCGAATTGTTCTGTTTAAGTGTTTAGAGATCCCTATCAATGACATTAATTACTCGTATTGACCAGAATCCATAAGTCACTCAACAAATCAACTGACACAATATAAAACTTTTTATATCACTAATAAATACGCTCTCTCATATATATATACACTCAGCGACTCATCATAGGGTATTACTACCCTATTTATAAAGAGTCAGACCCCACAAAGCTAAGGTTATCGCTAAACCAAAGCTCTGATACCAACTGTAACGACCCGCCTTTTTGGACAGTTTAAACCGATGATCGAATACACATGTCGATTTCAAACCATTCAAAAGGGCAGATGGTTATTGGGGTAAATAAGAAAATAAAAGGAAAAGAAATAAAGGAAATGAAACAACACAGAATCTCGCAGCGGAATGATAAAATATAATAGTCAAATAAACAGTTCATGAAGCTGCCTACTATACTTTGACAATTATTTATACAACATTTATCAGAGTTATACATATACAACAGAACAATTTAAATAATGCAGCAGATAACATGATGCACAGATAATAATAGTAATAGTATACCAAATCTTCGTCTCCATCCTCTAGAATAGATCTTCAAAAATCTGAAAAAAACTCAGGACTGACCCGAGCGTAATGAAAAGACAAAACACTCGAGTCAGGACTAAAATATCCTTATGAAAGTTAAATCAATCGTAAATAAATATGAGTGTAACGGCGTCAGAGATGTTTACGGGGTTTGACATCTCCTATCCAGTGTTAACGTGCGTGCAATAACTTAAGAGATGTTACGGGATTTTCCATCTCTCAAGGATCCGTTAAACTATCTACTATGTAGTAATATACGCTAAGTAGATAATGCCTATCAGTAATATAAAGTATCAAAATAGCGTTAAGGCATTACAATAATCCCCCTTAACACATTTTATATTCCCAAAAGCATATACAAGACCGTAGTTTCCCCAAAACCGGAAGTCACCAGAGGGCAATCCATATACTCAAGGTACAAATCAAAACGTAGTGGTCGCGAATAGGATAATCAGTATGACAAGGTACATGAGGCGATACCAACTAGGATACTAGTAGTTGCGTGATCCGGACTGATGTTGGGCATAGCCAGCAGCTACCCCAACACCGCGAAACAACACTCCGAAATCAAGGGGTGCACCCAAATCGCATCACAAATGTAATAGATATGGTATCGAAGAAGTGTGTCCGCTAGAGGTGGCGAACCTCAATGGCCCGGCGCGGCTCCTGTTTTAGTCATGTCAGGGGTCATCCAATATCGTTCTCTTTCTTCAGTCAACGCGTTCACCAAACCATCCACTTCATTCTGGATCAACACTCCGCGTATAATAGTTATTAAAGTGGTGTTCGGTATCGACAGAGAGTATGTCCATATCCGATCCCGGTCTCTTTAATAACTACGTATTATTACAACGTTGGCTCTTTTACATTTCAAATCGATTCGTAATTTATATCAAAATATCATATTCGCTTCAAAATCAAATCCATTTAGAATATCGTCATAGCCATACAAAATATAAGGTTCCGTTTCAAAAATCATTTTCGCATCAATATCTCATTTCGATTTCAAAATCATTTCGAATTTCAATTTAGGTTGCAGCTTAATTTAACCCAATTCATATTTACATTCAAGATTTAAACATAAACATTTCACCTTATTAACCAGCTTGAAATTTTAGAAAAATAGTTTTAAGTAGTTTAAAAGTAGTTTAAACAATTAAACTAGTTAAAAATACTTAAAGTCTTAAAATGGATTTAAAATAGATAAATTAGTTCAAAATAATTTAAATTGGGTTAAGTAGATTTAAAATAGATTAAAATAGTTTAAGTATTCAAAATGGTTTATATCCTGAGTAATTTGGAAAACAAAATAAACAGCTTCAAACCCAAACCATTTCAATTATAACTTCCCAATTCAAAATGATTTCAATTTCCCTTCTACCGATTCAATTTCGATTTCGATTCGATCAACGTCAACTTTGACTTCAAATTTATTCAATTTTTATATTCACTTTCAATTAATTCAATTTCAATTTATATCGATTTAGAGCTTGATTTTCAAAATATCAATTTATAACACTTAACAAATTATCCTACAATATTCAAATTTAAATCCAAATTTCAAATATGATTCAATTCCAAGCTCGCTTTCAAAATATCATTTTTATATCACTTTTACTTGGTAATATTCAAAGCTCGAATTAAAGTTAAATCTTTAAACAAATCAATTTTCGAAATTCAATCAAATCCCAATTTTTTTAAATTTCAAAGTCTCGACTTATATTATTTAACAATTTCCTTTAACTAAAATTTATTTCAACATTCCAAACTCAATTTTTCGATAAATTCGATTTCTATAAATTGATTTCTATTTATAAATTTTAAAACAGAACATTCAAATAAATTTCAAATCGACGATATTAAAAATTATTAATTTAGCCAATTCGGTGTCCGTATAAAATTTTCTATCCTATGGCCAAGTAATTATTTATTTCAGTTAAATGACAGGGATGAATATATATCACTTAAACCAATCACAATGTCATTTGTATGCATAACAGTATATATAAGCAAATAAACATCCAAACATTTAAATATCAGCCAATAACATCCATCAAAATACATCATCCAATAGACAATACAATTCATGGCAGTTTCATAGTTATCAATGTCAGGTAATTTAATCGCAATCAATTTCAATTTCAATTTAAATTTAACTGTCAATTTAATTTCAACGGTTAATTCAAGTGACAATCTATATGACAATTAAATTTTATCAAACAACGACAAATAAAAATCATAACACTTCATAATGTCAATTTAACTAGCATAAAGATATTTAGTACGTTGTGAGCGTTATAAAACACTCACCTTGATTTCAATGCAGTTCCATCGTTTTATTTCGAATAAAATTAAACGTGCGTTTAATTTTACCCGAAATTTTCACTAGCTCCAAACGACTCCAATCCAATTACATAGCATAGTGCTCGACAAAACAAACGAACGCAACTTGTTTCGTGCGTTTTCGACCTCGCAGTAAAAAGTTATAGCAGTTTAAAATTTATACGAATTTATATGCAAATTAATATACAATTTCTGTTATTTATTTTAACCTCAAATATGCTGCAGCCTTAGGATTTGCGTCCCCTATCATCTGGCCGCACGTCCTCTCTCTTCTCCCCTACCAGTTTCGAACGCAACCCATCCACGCCGTTCGACCACTACAAGCCGCACCTCCCCAACATCGACGAAACCCCATCACAACGGCACAATTTGAAAGCCTGTCTCGAGCTCGACCCACGCCCGCCGTATGGCCAAGCTCGGCCCTTCCTGAGGTTTGAAAAACGTGCTCGAACCCGTCCCCTTTTGCAGCCAATTGTCGTTGATCCATGCTTCTAAAATCGATCATAACCGTTGAGATCATAGTTCTCGACGATCTCTACAAGTTTGCAGTTGGAGATTTCTGGAATTAACGTTGGAGAAATCGAATGGGGAAGCTTGTGCGATTCTGGCCATTGAAAATAGCACAGGCTGCAGGCTAGGGTTTTTTTTTATTTATGTTGAAAATTGTGAACAAGGGGGCTATTTATAGGAAACGACGAACTCTATTCATTCCGGATTTTCGAACTCGGATTTACGCACGGTAACTGACGATCTTAGGGTTTATCCCGCGTTTCGGACACAATGGAATGGGTTTCGGAAGCTAATTCGATCATCTGTGCGAGTTACGGAAATAAACGATTGATTTTAAATTAAACTGATTAAACGAATTTCTATGCGTTTTGGCTTGCCCCGGACAGACGGTAAATCCATTTGACTTGAAATTTGAAACCTTACAATAATATCACATTACGGATCCGATGAAACTTGTTTCGTCGAAATCCGAGACCGTTTGAAAAATGACTATTTTAACTCGCCAAATTAATATTAAAACAATTTCAACGTGTTTCGAGCTGCCACGGTCAAACGACAACTCCGATTGCTATGAAAATTGAAATCCGATAATAACTAACTATTACGGATCCGATGGAACTATTTTCGTCCAATTCTGAGACTGTTCGAAAATTGGCTATTTTTCAGTCGATAATTAAATATTCAATTTTCACAGATTTACTTTTAATTCGATTTTAGAAGTTCTACAACATCATTCTAACTTTCATATGATAAAATAAAATTTTACAAATCATTTTTAATCATACTAAACCCATTGTTCAATTTATCCAATAAATTCCAATTTTTAAAATTTTATTAACTCTATTAAAATCCCGATATAACTTACATTCACTTTGGAAACCCATTTGAATCATATTAAATCAAATTTAAATTATTCACTCTATTTTCATATATTAAATTTCAATATCAAATTAATCATATCAACTTCGGAATTTAATTATTCAAACATTTGTAATATTAAATTTAACAAATTTGATTATTCTTAAATCACTATCTTTTGAAATATTCAAAACGAACTTATAAAATTTAACTTTTGAAATGAATTAAAATTATAAAACAACTATCTTCATTATACGGTTATTCAACTCCCATTATTAAATTATTCAATAAATTCCAAATATTAAATTTAAACAATTTCGATTATCCAATAATTCATTATCTTTTGAAATATTGAAATTGAACTTATAAGAATCAACTTTTAAAACCAATTCACAATTTAGAACACTATTTTCATTTTACAGTTATTCAATTATTCAATAAGTTTTAAATATTTAATTTAAACAATGTACCAGTTCAATATTCAATATTTGATTTTAAATAGATTTTACTTATCAATCAATTGCTCTATTATACCCAACGAATTCAACATTTATTATCCTATTCAACTTTTGATTGAAAGGCATTCACTAAGTAGCTTTTATTTTTCATTACTTGGATAATTATTGTCACAATTCATTCCAGTTATTATTATTCCAAACGAATTAATAATTTTTTTTCTAACATTAAATCACGAAAACTTATTAAATTAGCTATTTTAATTATCGGAAATTTACGGGTCGTTACATGGAGTCCGTTCGCGCTCTGTGAACGAGTTATTGAATGTTTAGACTCCAATTCGCACTCTGGGAAGTTGGAGTCCGTTCGCGCTCTGGGAACGAGTTATTGAATGTTTATACTCCAATTTGCACTCTGGGAAGTTGGAGTCCGTTCGCGTTCTGGGAACGAGTTATTGAATGTTTATACTGCAATTCGCACTCTAGGAAGTTGGAGTCCGTTCACACTCTGGGAACGAGTTATTGAATGTTTATACTCCAATTCGCACTCTGGGAAGTTGGAGTCCGTTCGTGCTTTGGGAACGAGTTATTGAATGTTTATACTCCAATTCGCACTCTGGGAAGTTGGAGTTAGTTGTAGGACAATCGTGTGTTGGTCTAGTTCAACCTTTAATGTGATGGCTTGCCCCCGAGCTAGGGTTTCACTTAGTGAGTGGCCGGTCGTATCACAGTCACTCGCTATTTGAATAAATTTTATTGTTTGATGGAATTTAGCTCTTCGTGTGTGGTGATTATTGAACGTTGCATTCGGTGAATCACAACTCTAGCTTGAAGAGATAGTATTTTATTGCTGAAATAAGAAAATATGGCAAAGTCAGTGCCTTATTACAAGTTCAAACTTAAGAATGTAAAGAAAATTGTAAAGTATTCATAGATTGAATAGAGCCTGTCATGCGTAGCAATGGCGAAGGTTCTCGCTTCTCAAGGCTCTTGGCAAATTAGGACCGCCCAATGTTGACAGCAAGAACAGGTCATCCTCGAGTTTTTTCTCAATCACACATGGCCCTTCCCACGTTGGTTTCACGTGCAATGGTGTTGAGTGTACTCTTCCGTAGACGAAATCACCAATTTTGAAGGTTTGGGGTTGAACATTGACATCGTGCGACCGGGAAACTCACTTTCGGAGTATGACGCTTCTTAAGTCAGCCTGGTCTCCCATAACAACACCAACTCCTTTGTCAGTGGGGAATTTTAAGGTTAGGCACCATGGGGCGATAACAGCCCTGAATTCAGCAAGGGCTGGTCGGCCTAAGAAAGCATTGTACGGTGAATCTATGTCCATCACCACGAATCGCAATATTCGGACTCTGCAACACTGTCCGATTCCCAACTCCATCGGTATTTCTAGTTCTCCAACGGGTATGGCCGCGCTCCCGTCGAAGCCGCGAATATTGTGTCGGCATGGTTTCAAGTCTTTGGCATTCAGATTCATTTGGTCGTAGGCTCGCTTAAATATTATATTCACGGAACTTCCGCTGTCAATCAGAATCCTTTTCATCCACACATGGCCCACCTGAGCTGATATGACTAGTGGATCAGTAGTCGGAACTATGATTCTGTCATTATTACTACACTCAAATATGATGTCGCTAGTCATTACTTTCTGTCGTTTGATCGAAACTCTATCTTTCAAATTTCTACATCATGCAGCATCTGCATATCTAGTAGGACTGGCATATGACTTCATCTCATCCCAGCTTCGCTTTGTTGGATGAGGGATACCTCCAACAGCATTTACTACTAACCTCCAGCCGGTGGGGGTGGAGTCTTCCTGCATCAGATGACTGGATTCATTACTTTGATTTGATGGGCCCGCTTCTCTCGGCTGCGGCGTCTGAACAAACTGTTCCAGCTTCTTTTCTCTGATCAATTTCTCAACGAGATCTCGTAAGTGACGACACTCGTTCGTATTGTGCCCGTATCTTTCATGGAACCTGCAAAACTTTCCCGTCTGGATTTGATTCTCTGACGACGGTCTTGATGCGGGTTTTTGGTACTGAATTGTATTACAGGTTTGTAAGTACAAGTCCTCTAGTGATGTATTCGGAGGAGTGTAACTGTCAAACATTGGATTCTTGCGGTGCGGGCCATGATTTTGATCTCGCTTTTTAATTTGATTCACGCTCTCTCTTCGCCGAGCTTGTTTGTTTTTAACATTCAACTGAACTTTTTCGGAGCTCTCACTAGACTATTTGATAGCAACATTGTTTTGGATCCCTTCCATACTTGGTCCTGCATCAGTTTGCTTCCTAGACTGTTTCGTGTCTTCCCTTCTCAGGAATTGAGCCGCCTTGGCATGGAAACGGTTCAACGATGCAGGTGGTTTTCCAGCTAACCAGTTGCCAAACTCAGAATCGGGGTCGATCCCCTTAGTCAACGCCATAAGGATGGAGTTATCGTTTGGATTGCTGATCTCCGCACATGCAGTATGGAATCTCTCTAAGTAGTGTCTTAGCGTTTCTCCAAGAGCTTGGGTGACGCTGGACAGAGTGTTGACATCCTTTGGCCTTGCGACGTGCATGCGGAATTGTTCAACGGATTTTGTGGCCAACTGGTCGAATGAAGAAATGGATCGAGGTGGTAGTCGGGTGAACCATATGGTAGCGATGCCTCCCAAGGATATGGGGAAACTTTGACACTTCACTGCATCGTTAGCTCTGGCAGCGGTCATTGACCACTCATATTTCAGAATATGTTGGTTGGGGTCGGAGTTTCCCTCGTACATGGGCAGAGTTGGCATCTTGAATCGCCGTGGGGATTCAGCATTAAGAATATTGTACGTAAAAGGGGTGTAACTTCGGGAACCTCCCCAATCGTCATTTGTGAATCCCTAGCTCTCACGGATCATTTGACGTATCATAGTTGAAAGATCCGGCATTTGTGCGTTTTGTGTGGCTTGCGCCGGAGTATGATCACGTTCCATACTTTGGGGTTGAACCGGATGTCGTCGACGGTCCAAGTCTTGCCTTCTTGGCTCATAGTCCTCTGGGACGTACGGTTCAGGAGTACGTTCGCTGTGACGACGGTCCACGTCCGACTGATCTTGGGCGTCGACTCCTGGTACAGTCGCAACGTTAGTGGTGTGGTATTCTGCGGTGTGATGAGGGACGACACCTCCTCGTGAGGAGGGTCCGGTCTGGAAACTGGCTGATGGACCAACTCTCAGGTGTCCAACGGTCAGTGTTGGTTGATCTCCAGCGGTTGGCATGCGACTCCCATCTAGCTGGGTCGTGGAGATCGATTATGATAATCAGAAGATGAAGAACTCTCGCTAGAGGGGCGAGAAGCATGGTCTCTCTTGGATCTCTTTCGCTTCTGGTGATCCAGCTTGTTGATCAACTCGGCATTAGCACGTAGTTGTTCTGTTAGTTGTTGCCGACTCTGGGTCAGCTCTTGGAGTAGCAACTGTAACTCTTGCCGGGTAACCGGACACCTGACGGTTCCGAGTGTCCAGTAGCATCTTGATTAGATGGAGGTAGTGGAGCAGGATTTTGTCTATCCTGTTCTTCCTGATTGACAGCGTTTGAGGTGGTTCTTGTACTAACCATCTTGACAGTTGAATTCCTTTCCTAGACTTTATGCAAATCTGAATAGATGGGAAGGAACTTGGATTTGATGATCTGGATCTCTCTCTTAGATTTATTCAATCCGGTATCGATGACAGATCCAAAGAGCAGGAGAAAAGCTGGGTTTTCTCAGTGAAAGCACCAAAGTGTTTGCGCCAAAATTGGTCACAACACTCTTCGGGAGTCGTTGCAGAGATAATAAGAAAAAGGTAAATTCAAAGCAAGTATTATCTAATAAAAACTCCAATCAACAGTAAAGTAAATGCGTAGACAAGCGATTTATAGTGCTTCGGCGTGTTGCCTATGTCCACTGTGAAGTTTTTTTTGCAGTTTTATTGATTCTCTTTCAATGATTACAAGTTGTTACAGCAATCAACAGCAAGTTACAATTGGAAATTCGAAATCAATGTCAGCTATGATGATATGAAGTGATTCTGGCAGCGCCCGGGCGTGCTTTGTCTCTAAAGGTTCTCTCCTCCCCTTTTCGAATGACCAGGGGCTCTATTTATAGGTGTAGGAGGCTGATATTTCGCCTAAAATCCGGGGAGACCGCTTCTGGCACGTGAGGGGGCCTACACGCCCGGATTCTGGAAATCCGGGCCCACTTTGGGATCGATTCGAAAGCGGGTTCGAATCGATCAAGAACGCGTCCAATCGAGGTGAAATTTGGTGTGGACATTCTTCAGTGTGTACGTAAGCTCCTATGAAAATTTCATAGTATTTGTACTTGTAGATCCTGAGTTATGATCGATTCAAGATTGCATTTTCGGTTGATGCGTCCCGTTCGAATCGATCCCCTTCGAATCGGTTAGGGTCGAATCGATGGCTTGCGCGTGCGAATGGTGACGTGGCACGAGCTTCTCGGGTTGATCCAGCTTTTTCTTCGAGTTTACTGGGTTGAATACATGGTTTAGACGCTTCGACTCAGTGGATTCGAGGAGATGTTCGTTCGGATCGATCGAGGTATCCCAAAGCTGATCGATACGAAGCTTCCTCAACAGGGTGGATTCGAAGCGAATCAACTGCATGGGTTCGAAGAATCTTGCCTTGAGGGATTCGAGGTGGAGGTCGTTTGATGGATTTGAAGGAAGGCCATTGGGATGGATGCGAAGTTTGGCCACCTGATGGATTAGAACTCATATGCTCTGATGGAGGCAAAGTGGAGTGACTTCATGGACTCGAAGGACTTTAACCTGATGGATACGAAGTGGAGTGATCCCATGGATTCGAAGTAAGAGGAAGCTGATGGATTCGAACTCATGATCTTCTGATGGATTCGAACTTAGGGTTTTTTCCTCCAACTTGAATTGATCACAACATGAGCGTATGAACTCGGATTGACTTGAAATTTGAGATGCTGACTTTTATGACTTTTCTTGTCATGTCCCATCAATTGTAGCTCAATCTGGACTCGGACAAAATTCGGTGATATTCATAGTGAAGCTAAGTATGATCAATCCCGGAGACGAACTGTCCTTTGTTTTCGACCGATCTTTTGGTATCACGACTTTGCCAAAAAGCGGGATAACACTTCAAAACCACCATCTATTGCTCTTGTGGATCTTTTGGATCTTCCAGGTGTTATTGACTTCAGATAGAAAACCTCCAAATTATTCACGTAAGTTCTTTCGGTCTAACTTATGGATCTATCCAATCCAAAGTAGGCAGCTGGATCTAAGACTCTATTCAGTTTTCTTAGTGAAAGCACCAAAATTTTGATGCCAAAATGGGATCAACATCCAAAGAAACGTTAGGGAACCTCTGGGACCCAGATCTCACAGGTAAAAATAAATTAATAGAAAAGGAATAGCAAGACACAAGAATTTTATAGTGGTTCGGCAATCACTGACCTACGTCCACTTTATATTTTTATTGACTATGAGTTTGAGAGAGAATTAAAATTAATAGTACAAGGGATTGGCCGGTCCTTAAGTCTAGAACTACTAAAAGTTTTTGCCCAGATGACTATTGTGAGGGAGAGATAGGAGATGAAGAAGGACCAAAGTCCTAGATCCTTCTTTAGTTACAGTAGAATTGATATTTATAGATAATCGGGTGTACAGGTAAAGGATTGTGCGTGCAATGAAGTCCAAAAGCAAGCCTAGTGAGGCATAAGTGGGCAACTCGGCCCAATTGGCCAAAAATCCCTCTGTACCGAGAGGTTTACTTAGTTGCAAACCCTCAACTTTTTCAAGACTTGATCTTCTATCCTCGCTTCAATTTTTTCCAAATGATTTTCCATGTACTTTAAGATGATTCCAATGATTCTCCCGATTACACTTGTATTATCCTGCTTTCTTTGCCTTCTTCGCATCAAATCTAAGAATTACTCTTCTATTCTCTGAGAAAATCATTTGACAATGAGTGGTTTGAGTATCATATGAAGAGTATGGAGTTTAAATGGACAAAATTGGTGAATAAACCTCTCGATACCTGAGTGGATTACTTAGCTCCATAATCAATGGTTTTTCTTGAACCTCATTCTAGCGTCCTTCTGATCGTTTTTTCAAGTTCTCGAGTCATTTCGTCTTCATCATGAGCTTCTACTTCAGGTTGAATTATGCTTGGTTAAAAACCCGGTTAACACTTGTTTAATCAGCCCTAAACCTAAAATGTCTCGTACTGACCCAAGTATTACATAAAGAACACATGAGTCAGACTATGTCTAAATATAGAGGTCAATTTACACATGTAACTCGACATAAGAAGAATAAAATAATATAATATCACCATCAAGACAAACTATAATATTTAATGCATATATAATAATGTATGCATGGTATATAATTCAGTTGTCATAAACAATTCCCAAAGTACCACAAAACATTCTGTAACACGAAACTATACATAAGGATATCATCGCCTATGCAAAATCATGTTGTAACACCCCGTAAAATCCGTGGTAATTAATAAATAATTATCAAGGATCAAAAATGGAATTTGATAAAACGATGGAATTTGACCATGAAATTTGCACTATTTCTTTTGTGGAGATTTTCTAAGAAACTTTTATATTTAAAATTTTGCAATTGGAGTTTGAATGAAAAAGCTATTAGCATTTAAAGTTTTTGAATGAAAATAATTAAAATTGAAAATTAAAAATACCCCCTCTTTGGGCTGGTCGACCGCTAGCGCTCAACCGCCTATAAGGGAGCAGTCGACCGCTCAAAACGGTGGCAGCTAGTGTTGAACCTTGGCCTAACCATCCAGCTTTAATCATTTTAGTCTAATGATTACGATTGACTCAAGCACATATAAATATAGGCATATCCCCTTACTTCTCTTTTCATATTTTATGATAAAATTAGCGAAGCTCTACCATTTTTCCTACTCCGCTATTTTTGAAAATTATAAAATACTATTATTATATATACACATACACAAACATACAAATCAAAGTAAGGCAAAAAATAAAAGAGAACAAGAGAAGGAGAAAATCAATACGACGAAAAAGCTAAATTTCATTATTATAAACGTATATTCCCCATCACCCAAAATCTCTTCTCAAATATGTAATTCTAATAGTATGTATATACCTTGTTATACATATTCTTTTGGATTGGAAAGTAGAAGGAGTAAAATCAAAGGGATTGATACAGATTCAGGAGATTTGAAAGCTTGAAAGGTGAGTGAAAAATTATATAATTCATTTATAACATTGAAATTCATATCGTTGAATTTTATTTAGTTATTATGCCTATAAAAGATTTGATGACCTGTATGCTTAAAATGAACGTATAGGAATATCACTAACGTTCTATAAAATAGGCAATTGGAATATGAATGGTATTTAGACCCAAATCTAGTAATTTGGAAATCACTCCCTAAATTTGAAAGGTTGATAATGTTCTAAAATTATTCGAAATGTATAACTGGGTTGTAAAATGTTAGTATTAACTTAGATTGCCTAAATATGACTTGAAATGTAATTTCTATTTATTAATTTATTGGGAGCGGGGTATAATTTAATTGTATCTATTTCCATATAATTTCCATAAATTAGCTAATTCCATAAATGTATAAAAAGTAAATTGTTTGAAATAATGAAGAATATACCAAAAAGGGGATAAATGTGTAAAGTTTGGATATTTTTCCCCATAGCTTGCATTTTCTATTTCAATAAACAAAAAGGGATAATTCTTTGTAATTTGAAACGATAAAAAGGTCCCATTTTTGGATAATTTGTGAAAGTTATATTAGTAATCCTTTTTTAAGGGATGTCTCTAGTAAATTAAAATATGGAAAGGAATGTTTTGGTTTAGGAATTAATAGCTAGAAGTAGGAATATATATACATATACGTATAACCGTGCTTATCGATTAAAAATAACATGTGTATATATATATATATCGTAAATTATGATGATATTTGTATTAATTATTAATAATGCAATAATTATAGGACTAGGAGGTTGAAAAAGGAAGGAATTGTAATTCCAAAATATGTAGTCAATAGAGAGTTAAAGGAATTAAATGGGGACTGATTAAGAGTTTAATATAGCATTTATAAGGAAATTAATAGGCATAATAAGTTGAATTAGAACGAAAAAATAAATGTTACTAGAGATTTTCAAATTAGAATAATAATGATCATTTACTACAGACAATTGACATTCATGGAAAGTAGTAAATAAGTGGATAAGATAGGATTTAAATTCGAGAATTTAGTATAATTTCCATAATGGAAAATTAATTAGCCTTAATTATGCGTTTAGGATAAGTGCAAGTTAGTAAGCCTAGCCTAATATTTAGGCCTAGGATAATTAGTTCGGTTTAGTGGGTTAGGATGTGAGGTCAGCAGATTTACACAACAGAAGCACACCCTTCACCTAGAGGCTACTAACAGATGTGTATACTTACTACTGATGTGTGACATCTCCAATTGTAGGACCGGTGAGGAAGGGATATGCGTTTGCGGATAGGTTGAGGAAAATATACCAGGAGTTTACCTCAGATTTAAAGTATTAAATGGCCTAGTACTTTTAAGGAAATGTAGTATGCTTCATTTCTAATAAGATATATTAAGTAATTGAAAGGGGCATTTTTCTTGACTTACATTAGGTTAGTTTAAACGGGTGTCGAAGAGGAAGGTTGGTAAGCTAAGCTTATATTTTTTTTGGACTCGTATTTTGTAGCATGGCTGGCATATAGCTATGACCACCATCGGTCTTGAGTGGTTGATAGCAAAGGCTTGGGTTATGCCTTGACAATTTTCACTTCCTACTACTGTAGAATATGTATGGATACACATACCTCGAAGTTAGTTGGTTAGTTGTATATTTTTCAGAGGTTGTCTAGTTAACCCTTAGATGAGTCTTTGAGAGCGTTAGTGGAACGACAATTAGATTATAAATTACAAAGCTGCAGACAGAGGTCATCAATTTCTATAGCTAGAATCGGTCAACTTGCATTTACATTGCAGAGGGCACGCTTCGGGGTTGAGTTACTAAATGGTCATTAGATCTGCCTCCTCCCTATCCAAGAAGTATAAAGTGGTTGAGGTTTTGGTTTAAATATACATATGTGTAAATTTATACCTCGAAGGAGGTTAGGTTATCATACATGCACATAGGATTTAATGGATTAGCCATAAATAATAGAGATAACACTTAAATGAAAATCAATCGCCATAGATTAGTTTTATAGGTAATGTTTGTAATTTTCAGTCACCAGAACATCGTTCTGACCCCCTCCTCATTACAGTCCACATGATAGATTAGAGGGATAGGTTACTAGAGCAAGACGGGAATGGTAGATGGAGAGTCTTCTTATTTATGCTCGGTGCTGACAAGGCAGTTGGATATCCAACGAATTCAATTGATTCCAAGGTTGCTACCTTAGTCAATATTTATGTTATATTATATTTTCCTTTCCTTTGTAAGTTTATATTGATTGATCTCTGATATACTTATGTTTATTATAGGTTACCAAAATCAATGGCATGTGCCTTAAAAACTAGGTCTTCGATTTAGTCAAAATTCGGGCTCATTAGGATGTGGATTGTTACACATGTAAAATGGGGAATCATAACATTAATGCCAAATGGGTGAACCATCCATATCAAAATCATCATCAAGATCCAGAAAACAACAATACACGAGATATCATTAAGTATAGTCAAGCTAGCACACAACAATGCCAAAGAATATTCCTCAATCTCAAATAATAAACTACCACCATTAGTCAATATAGAATAGGCCGCCTATCAATAAAATTATATATAAAAAATGATATGAGAATCCAATATACTCTGGGTACCTATGACGACCGCTCTGCACCTCTGGTACCCAATATACATGTAGGATGCACAGTGGAGGTACCTGGTTGATGTAGGATGATAGCTAATGGCGTAATGTAAAAAAAAATCTAAACACAGAACCTATAGAACATCTCACAGCATATAGATAAAATATAATATGATAACATAGATGTGAAAGAAGCAAGACAATGATATAACCAAATGAACCATACATAAAAACATCGGAGTGCAACATTTTCTTAGATTATACAAAACTGAAATAATAGAGTTTATACATCCCAAATCTAAAAAATAAACTCTATGACTGTCCCTAAGTATTACCTGCATAGCTCTATAGTAGTACGTAGTGGAATATAAGCGATGGTAAGTGTTTAAACCAAAAATGGCACAAACATCAAAGAGATTTTGTGGAGAACAAAAAATAAAGAAGAGTAAATTAAAACGAGTAAGAAAAGAACATAAAGCGATTTAAGTGGTTTCCTGAAAAGGTCCTCTAAAATAAGCCCATGCCCTCCTACTTAAAGCTGTAGATTTCCTGAAAACTCGCCTGTATGGTCTCTACACTGTTTTTTATGTCCGGCTAATTCTCCTGAGAAAAATTAGGGACACCCCATCAATATTCATGAACAATATCGATCCGTGGGCTTAGATCGGTACTGATCCATAAGTTTGCTATATGGATTGTTTTGAGTGCCTTGTTTTAACTCGACTCGTAGCTAGCTTCGTGATTCCAAATTTGCTTTTATCATTATTAGCTTGTTTTTGAGTCCAAATGATGGATCGGTGGAAGAATGAAGTTGCCAACTTTAATTACTTGTGGAGGTTGATGGAGAATCTCATGAAATCAATGAAAAAGAACTCATAATAGGTTTACAGCATCATCACTAGTGGATAGGAGGTGTAAGGGCTAGATTATTTGAGAAACTATGGAGCGCTACCTACCCATGATTAGGATTGGTACTGACCCAACACATTATTGTATTCTTGCCTTTGATTCTTGTAATGGGTGCATCTCCATCCTAAGGCTCTGTTTTTACTTGGTTTATGGACTTTGGGGCTTTCTCTCCAGGCAGCCTGCCTTGATA
Organism: Allium cepa; assembly: GCA_030765085.1. Taxonomy (NCBI): domain Eukaryota; kingdom Viridiplantae; phylum Streptophyta; class Magnoliopsida; order Asparagales; family Amaryllidaceae; genus Allium; species Allium cepa. The sequence continues at coordinate 684,683,938 of CM060942.1, forward strand.
ACTCTCAAGCTCGAATCATCCAGTCTACTCGAATATTGCCTGGTCAAAAGCTGGATAACACTTGCCCCCCAGAGTACATCTTTTTTAAACACAATGTGCCTTAAATCGAGACAAGTCGGGATTTTTACGAAGGACTCCACTCTATGCTTTTAATTGTCATAACACTTCCTATGGATCATTTCTTTTAAGATTTATGTCTATAACTATTCATCGTGATGCTTTACTTGCATTTGGCATTATAAAATGATAGCATGCTCTTACGATATATAATTCCAAGCTTAGCAAGTTTGAATTGATTCCTCTCAAGGACTTTCCAGGTTTGAATCGATTCCCTTTGATTCCAATCATTGGGTGTTGAATATAGTTATGCACTTGTATATACGTGCACATTCTCTAGGGGCTCCATAGTTATAGGCATACACATATGCATGTATATATGAATGGTCATCGCTATCATTTCCAAAAAAAAATTAAGATATCAAGACTCGGTATCGATCCAATTCTTGGATCGGTTCCAAACCAAGACTTGAGAAAAGTCTTCCAATTTTGATGCCTAAAGAGTCGGGTTTGGGTTTATATAACATGCTTCTCTTCCCTTTCCTTTTCCCCTTTTCATGTTACTGAACCAAGCTTTATGTTGCCATTGAAATCCACCGGTCTTTGAACCAAACTCCCTATCAATGCGTAACGCCACCACCCGTCTATGTGTTAAACCCATGTCGTCGATCATATCCAGCCCCAAATCAAAATCGAATCTCAAACCCGACCGAATCCTCTCTTCCATACTAAAATCCACCTATAAATTCAACTATAAGCATTAAACCCAACCTTTGCTCGAATCAATCATTATATAGGTAGGTGGTGGAGTTAGACTTGAACATGAATGGAGTTAATGTCGATAGCCGTGACATGGATTGGGAGAGAAGATGGAAGAGGAGATAGAAATCCACCTAAAGGATTGAATCGACGCTGATACAACCCATAGTGGATTTTTGATTTTTCTACCTTCCATCGAACTTCATTTTTATACACTCGAGTTACACCTCCTATCATTTTATCTTGAACTCCAATGCATGGTTTTTGACGCGAGGTCTATTGAGATGGTCAGTTATGATGGCTACTCCAAGTGATATTCAGATTTAAAAATGAACAGTCGCACAATATTGGAAATCTTCACTACAAAACACTACACTTGGTTTCACTTTAACATGGGGAGTATAGCTTATGATTAAGTAGATGTTAACTATCTGTTGAGTTTTTATAGACATGGATCGTAGACTTTCCGATCGCTACTTTAGCTTAAGGTCCGTCAACCTCTAGATATGCTGAATCTGATGCGGAGTCGAGTTCGACTATGACTCCTTCAGCACAACATACACTGACATAGCTCATAAACTCTAGTTTAAAATCCACAAGTGGATTAGCCTCATCCAAAGATTCCTACAATGTCGGTAGAAGCCCCTGAAGTCGAAGTTGTTCCCGACACTCTTGAGGATGCTATTATTTTAGAAGATTCCGTCGATTGCATTGCTTCAAAGATTGAAGAGGGATCCCTCCATAGAATTTGCGATAAACATGGAATTCCTTTTGAGAATGTAATAGCCCCTTCCCGTCACTAGAAAGCTCATAATCCTCTAGAGGGTTATACTACTTGTAATAGATACATGTGCTTAGCGGTATGCATCCCATCATTCAATCAATTCATTCATCGAGCTCTAAACTTCTTAAAATTGGATATAAAGAAACTACATCCATATAGCTATGCTTTTCTTCATAGCACATATATTGTCTTTGTTCAACTTTTCACTGAGTACCCAGCGATGAGGAAATTTGATACACATAGAGTTTCAAGAGCCGGAAAGGAAGCCCTTCTCTGACTTACTTGAAACCAACTAAGAACTATAGAGTTATTATTGGTACATGGAATAAATAGAGCTACTTCAAGAGTAAATGGTTCTATATCCACTTTCCACTTGGTTTGCATGAAAATGGCTATCTAGACATAAGTTCCACTTCATATAGCCCGTACGAGCCTGTTATGCAATTCTTTGCACTTAACTCACATTTCTTTAATTCTTTTATATGTTCTGGTGAGGCCTAATTATGCAGCACTTGGAGATGCAATCAAAGCCCTCATGGCACTTATGGAAGAGGATAGAGATATTTGAGTTCTTCTTTCTAATGAGAATCTCCTAGCCTGTAGCTTGGTAGAAGCAGGCTCTAGCACCATTCAAATCCAAGTGGCTGCAAGTGACGATGACAACAACGCCGAAGACGATAACTCACCTAGAGGTGGTGATGTGAATCCTGAAATGCCCCATGTTCCAAGTTCAAAGGCTTAAGATGAAGAGAATGCTGAAGAAGTGCAAGAACATGCCGAGGATGGAGAATTCTTAGGCAAAGGTGATGAAATTGGCCATGATGATGTTGATTTGGGCCACGAACCTCTAATTGGGGAGCATAAAGACGACCAATAGTTTGCTTTGAAGAAAAGGCTAGTTGTAGAAATCCCTAAATGGCAGACCTCTACCCAACCCCCTTTGGTCATAATTATAGAGAAAACTTCTTGTCTCCCCTCTGAAGACATATCCATTGATTTGTGTTCGATTCCAACCGAGATTAAATCCTTCGGCCTTGACAACATGAGTCTGGAGCGTATTAACTACCTTATCCGCTTTCACAATGACGTGCCTTCCATCGCCATGGAGGAGATCACTCCCATGAGCAAGGCTCTAGCACACGGTCCATTCGGAGGGCACTAGGACACTCCTACACACATGCATCACACACCACTTGTTTCGTATCCTTCCTTGTTAAAGCTAACTTGTTCTAGTTTCATCTGTAGGGTCCATGGAGAGGAAGTACATGTTTCAATATTTGGAGGAAAATGTATCCCGACAATGGAGACGTTGCTCGAGCACGCATCATCAAGATGGTAGTCGAGATTCGAAGTCCAACCATTATAGGGGCAGTCATGATAGAGACTATCAATCTCATGATTCTACTTCCACATATCGTTATAGGTCCAAGTCACCACCACTAAGAGGTTCAGACAAGCATTTCGATCATCATGAGGAATGCACCTGGCGATGCATCTAATGCACTACCTTCAACTTCCATTCCTATTTAATCCTTGATATCGACTCACATCAGTCGACCTTCAGACTGTAGGCACCATAAAGGTAGTTCTAAGACCTCTCATCATAAGGTTTGCAAGCAACCGATTAAAGCTCCAATCATTACTGCAGAGCAAAAACTTTCCATTGATCCCTAAATGGCCGAACTAAAGTAACTATTTTTAGAGGTCTTCTTCAGTGGAGTCATATTCTTGCCTAATATGAAGGAGATCCCACCAGATATTAAAGCTTCAACGGTTGCTTACGTAGCTGACACTTATAATCATTATAACGAATGGAGGTTGATAGCCGAGAAGATCTCTGTGGTCTTGAGCGAAAGGAATATCGAGATCAATATTCTGAAACTTATGGAGGAGCAATATAAAAGGATCATCGCTCATCTCGACATCGAGACCAAGGCTTGAAAACATCATAAGCTGAGGTCAAGAAGTGGGCCGAAGATGCTATGAAGGCCCTCGAGAGTGAGAGGACCAAGCATCATGAAGAGATAGAGACCGCACACCATTGAAATCGTGACTTAGTGCTGGAAAGAGATGCTTTGACCAAAAAAGTGAACGAGCTGTCAACCAAATTTGAGAGCGAGAAAAAAATGAAGGACGAAGCTCTCCAAGAGGCCCAAGAGTACTTAAAGAGCTACTTACTACTCGAAGTGAAAGGGACAAGGTGGTTTCATGTGCTAGGGACGTGGACACACTTGTTATGGAAGAAGTTGAACCCACTAAGAAGCAGATGATGGGGATGTGTGGGCCACTGATCATTAAGTAAAATGCTAACGTTGTTAAGTTCCATGACTTAGACTGGCTCGGTGATGATTATCCTAGGGCTCTGGCATTGGCCTAGAAGAAATTTTTAAGGAGGAGAAATAATTTACATAAGACGGTGATGTAGAGCTGGAACAGTTGGAAAAGTAGGTCTTTATAAGAGATGAGCTCAGGGTGCTAAGAGAAGGCGAGCTTATTCTCCATCCAGAGTTGCTGGTATAATGAAAAAATACATGGGGGAAAGCTCTGGATTTTCAGCTCAAGATGTCACTACCGGCCATACACCTAGACCTAAAGCTACTCTCAATTCATCTTTCGTCGCTAAACATAATCCGTAGAAACCTCAAATGCACAAGTCTACCGTTCTATCTCCCATCTAGGAAGGGAACTCAAGCGGCACTCTAGACCATACCAAACCCCACACTGAAGGAAGTATCTCGTTGACTTCGCATGTATTTTAGAGAGTCCACATGTCGTCGATTGACATAGCTAACCTCTCCTTTTATGTCTCTCAAGTTTCACGTCAACCCCAGGCGTTCTGCTTCCTGACAATGGTCTTCGGTCAGGAAAACAAGCTTCCAAAAAAGAAATGATGATCGTTACTACTTAACAACGGTTCCTAGTATTCCAACTAGTGAGATTCTTGGGCCTAGCGAGTGGACGATAGATGCTTTACTGGATGAAGGGATTGGTGAGCTTCAGGGAGCTCAGACCAAAGACGATGTTGTTATCACTGGGTTGTCAGAGCCCCTGTTGGTTTCCACCATGAGCGACCTTAAACAAAAAATTCTCCTACCCAAAGAGATCAAGTAAGATAAGTTAGTGGTCATCTCTCCTCCTTTGTCGATAGCTTCGCCTAGCTAGACTTTTTATGTTCTGGTCAATCTTCCTCCACCTGGAAGCATCTAGAGTGTGCCTGTTGAATCATCATAGAGCACTCCATCCATGGGTCAAGAAAGAAGCAAGAAGAAACCTAATCAAGTTACCGCTTTCTCGGAAGAAGAGAAGAAAATTTCAAGTGGAAAAATTATAAGAAGTGACTGTTGGTTTGTTTTGTATAGATAGACTCGTTTTTAATTTGCAGTGGCATGAGTTGGTTTTGGCTTTAGGCTGGCGTTGTGCGGATTCCACCCCCACTTTTAGTTTTAGCCTATGTGCAAATAAAAATTGACTTTTCTTTCCAAGTTCTATCTTAAATGTGAACAACGAAGACTTCTATTTTGTTCAATCTTTGTTTGAGTTTATCTAAGTATCCGATAAATGCAATTTCCATTCGATGTATTCACAATCCATTCTGTAACACCCCTAATTTTATTAACATTATTTAAGATATTTAATTAGATAATAACATAAAATAATGTATTGACATAAGGAGAATGATATTGATAATTAAATTGGTCAGGCCATGATTAATTATTTAGTAAGATTAATAAACCATATAAAGAAAGGAGGAATAACGTGAAGGGTAAAATGGAAAATATCCTTACTTCCTAACTCAAACCCTTATTCTCTAAATATCCTCATTTCATAGCATTACATACAAACGAAATAAATAGAGGAATCAGCTAATGCTAGAGATCTAAGAAGAGAAAAAGCAAGGAAATAAAAGGATAAAGCTTGGTGGGATCAAATCAACACTTAAGTCTCAATCTCTTTATCTAATCAAGCGGATTAACCATCTCACTATTGCTTGTTTATTTCGGTTTTATGCCTAAACCCAAATTGCATGTTGTTGTTATGCCATGTTATGTTTGATTGGTTCATTATATGCTTGAATAATGAATTGTTAGATTTATTATGGAATTATTTAATAGGTTTTAAGAGTGAAAACTTATTTTATGACTCCAATAGACTTGAAATTTGGATATGATGTTCATAACATCATTTTAGAAGCAGTTTTTAGTTTCATAATTTTCCAAGAAAATATGAATATTTTATGAATTTCCTAAGTGATGAAAGTGATTTATTTTGGTTTTTAATTATTAAAAATAATTATACGATTTTTTTGGTCCCAAAATTTTTATATGTGAAATAATATGTTAATTTTGATTTATTGTGATTTTTGAGGATTTTTCCCAAATGTTTATGATTTTATATGAATTTAGTGGGCTAGAAAGGATTAATAATTATATCAAAATAGTATTATAATTTTAATGGTTTATAAATTATTTGAGGAATGATAATTCTGATCTATGTAAATTTTCTGAAAAGGATGTGATAAAGAAGTTAACTATCCAATAACAATTTGATAGAGGATTGGAGTTGGTGGAAGGAAATTGCTTTTTAAATAAACAAAGCAATTTTTGTGTTAATTGCAAGATTGCCATGTCATTATTAATCAATGCCGAAGTCCATTTATGTCACAACCATCAATTCCCCTTATTTATACTGCACCTAACTATGTTGGCATTAATGATTCCGTTAGTTTTCAATATCAACTCCGTAAGACAGTAACGCTGCATGTTTTTATATCGGTTATAATAATGTCGCATGTTTTAATATTAGTTATAGTAATGCCACATGTTTTCATATCAACTATAGTAGTGTTGCATAGCTTAATTTAGAAATTGCTTCTCTAAGGTAGTATTGCCGCATACGCATACTTTCAATACTAAGTCCTTTAGACAATGATTGCGCTAGTACTACTTTCAAGATAAAATATTAAGCAAACGATGTTATCTGTTTTAATAATGACATTCCTTATAGTGGCGGTATAGTAGCCGTGGTTTTATACAAATGATATTAATGACTTTATAATATCGATGACGAAGGTTATCAATGTAACATTCCCATACTTCCAAGTTTAAAAGCTTTATACAGTCCAAACGTTATAACTTATATATTATACTATGCGACATAGATGATATCGGCCTTATGGCTTTGCATTTTATTAAATTATAATTATTTATTAATAGCGACATAGAAGGGATGCGATAATCTATGTACGCAATGTTAATACTGCACTTTATCAATATAATTAGTTTTATTGTATGGCTTTAGAGCCTAAGGTTTTGAGGTGCAATAACCTCCAATTAACTTTGAAAGCAATCAAATTTATTATATAAAAGCATATATTTTGGCGTAATATTTAAACTAAGTAAAGGGCTCTAGTTACCTTGTTCTAAGTATGATTTGAAGGGTTAAATCGATAATAAAAAATTATGTTTTCAAGGTAATAAAAAGGATGTTTAGCCTAGGATTTTACTATAGAGATTAGTGTTCTTATTACCTATTGATAAATTATGATAGGATAAACTAACTCAAGGTTTAGAGAACAGAAAAGAAAATTTTGTTTCAAGTATGACCATTAGGTTCAGAGTGAGCCTAGCAAAATTATCAGATAGATAGATGTTATCCCTCCTTTTGGCAAGGCCGTGATACTAAAAGATTGATCAAAAACTAAAGGCAGTTTGTCTCAAAGATTGGTTATACATCGCTTCGCTATGGATATCGATGAATTTTGTCCGAGTCCGGTTCGGGCCATAATTGATAGGACACGGCAAGCAAGACCATAAAAGCCAACGTTTCAAATTTCAGGTTAATCGAAGTTCGTATGAATGAGATATGATCGATGCAAGTTGGAGAAAATATGTTGTTCGTATCCATCTGATTGATCGGTTCGAATCCATCATATTCGTATCCATCAGATGGTCAAGGTGACGGTATGTTCGCACCGATCAGATTCGTATCCATCAGGATGAGTCCGCCTCGTTCAATTTGAATCCATCACGTTTGAATCGATCCACCATCACACTGTTCGAATCCATTGAACTTAGTCACTTCGTATCGACCAGGGCTCTCTCACTTAGCAGCCTTGTTCGCATAAAGACTTCGTATCCATTGGCAAATGTTTGTTAGAATTGGTCAGGATACGCCATTTCGTATCCATCGAAGAAGTATGCTTGCTCGTATCGATCTACCCAAAGTTATTGTTTGAATCCATCAAGGCTCGTTAGTTCGTATCCATCGATCGTACCCATCACGTTTGATCGATACGAATAGGGCCATTCTTATCGATACGAATAAGCCTACCTCCATCGATACGTATTGGCAACTATTATCGAATCAAACAAGGCAACGGTCATCGATACAAACGAGGCAAAGTTCATGGATGCGACACGGTCAACTCGGAGCAAAAGGCGGATCGATGCGAAATGTGCGCGCCACGTCGTCTCGAAGTCACGTGCATCCATCGATTCGAAGACATTGATTCGAAGTGATCGACTCGAAGAAAACAACCAACCGAGAAGCTTCACTTCATATCGATCATAACTCACAATCCACCAGTCCAAATGCAATGAAATTTTCACAAGAGCTTACGTGCAAGCTACAGCCAAGTTTCAACTCGATTGGATCATTTTTTGATGGATATGAAATTGATTCGTATCTATCATAGATCGAGTCGAAACTTGGTAGGGTCGGTCGCGTGGGCCCACTCACGTGCCAGAAGAAGTCTCTCGAAGTTTGAGCACGATATCAGCCTCCTACGCCTATAAATAGCCCCTTGAAGCCTACAGGAAAAGGATCTTTTGGCTATTCGACATCCAGACTCTGCCGGATTCAATTCTACATCTTATTATCACCATTGTATTCAAACTTCAGAGATATAATCTACTGTAATCTGCTGTAACAGATCGAAGTCATCAAGTGAATCAATAAAGTCATAAGCTTCAGAGTGGACGTAGGCAAGATCGTCGTACCACTATAAATTTTGTGTTGTTAACAGCTTTCTTTTGAGTTTTCTGAGTGATCTACATACTTGTTATTCATCTGAGATCTGTGATTGTGAATTATCAACTATCGGGTGTTTGTGACCAATTTTGGCGCAAATATTTTGTTGCTTCCATTGAGAGGGCTAACTCAAGGATTCTACCACGTGGAAGTTGAATTTGAAGATTTAAGAATTCATATCTAAGGAGCTATGACGAGGCAATCAACTAAGAGGCAGAGACCAGAGAGAAGTCAGCACGAAGTGAGTCAAGAGGCTTCCTCAGGAGCAAAACAAGCTTCAATCTTCATCACCAGGGATGAGATGGAGGCAATGATGAAGAGACAAGAGGAGATGGTCCAGAATTTGTTTCAACAGATTGGGCAACTTGGAGCGCAAATTCGAGGAGTAGATGGAGTTCATAATGGAGCAGGACCATCCGGCATAGCACCAGGACTAGGGGCATACACTTGGAGCATGTTGATCCAATCCCAGGGAGAGAGACAGGGGCATCCGAGCAACCTGGTGGTAGTAGAGCGATGAATGCTAAGCCCAGGGGGCAGATTCCTGAAAGCTCTCGTGGACTCGGGGGTTAGATCAAAAGCAATGAACAAGGACTACATCTTGGAGATAATGATAGATTGGTGGAGATGTTAGGCGAGCCATGAGGGGCGGATTAGTAAATCGAGATCTTGAGGATGTAAAAAGAAGTCACTTTTCTCCTGCAATTAGGATGGCTAGAAATCCACCAGAATTCAAATTACCATTAGTGGAGATGTACGATGGGAGGACGGACCTCGCGGTCCATCTAACAAAGTATATGAGGCACATGGAAGTGTTGGGGGCATCACAGGAAGTCATGGCCCAGTGCTTTCCATTATATCTGACAAATATCGCAGCACTATGGTTTAGGCAACTGAAGAGCGACTCTATAGGAACGTGGGCTAAATTAGCTGAGAGGTTCATGAGGCAATTCAGGGTTCACATCGCAAGACCCAAGTGATGAGTTTGGAAACTTTAAAGCAGAAAACTTGGGAGTCTTTGAGGAATTTTCTGACGCGATTCAATGCAGCAGCAGCATCGGTGGATCGACCAGATCCATCTATGGTTATGATGGCGGCTGTGTCCGGAATAGCTGATGGCGCAGAGTTCAAAAATTCATGAACTAAAGATCCGCCTATGGATCTAGGAGAATTCTATCATGAGGCAGAAAAGTTTTTGCGATTAGAAGATGCTAGTGCAGAACGAGAAGAAGGAATTGACGTTTACGCAATCAAGGGCGGAAATCCACCTAGAAAGGGTGCGGGGACTGGTAAAGGGAAACGAAAGGCTAAGAATAATGATGATAGGTCAAAGCGGCTGCGGGGGAGTCGCGGTTCACCACTTATTCTGAGTTGAATGAGAGTTTGGAGCGAATCTATCAGGATACCAGAGAGCAAGATCCCTATCGTAGACCAATGCGAAGGGATCCGACTATTGATGAGAGGAAATCAGACAAATATTGCTTATTCCACGAAATGAACGGTCATAACACTAAAGAATATAGATATATGAAGGATGAGGGGGAGGGGCATATCAAGAACGGTATGCTACATTAGTATGTGAGGAGGCGAGCTCCAACGGTGGAGCCAGAGCGACCACCGTCAACATCAGCCAGGGGTGACCCTGAACCGAGACACTGTATGGTTATCAATTGATTGAAATAATGATGAACATGTCGTAAACTTCTCACTATCATGGTTAAATCATTTACACATGTATGCGATCGCGAACGATCCACAGGCATGCTCTGAATGACTACTGACCGCACCATAGTAAGAGTTTACACTTTGACATCCTTGTCTTGCTTTTGCTTTGTTTTGGTTTGGACATTTGGACTTAGTTTGTTTGGACATTTCTGTTATGGAATTCATGTGAACATTGCTTTAATATTTGCAGTTCTATGGAAGAATTTACTTGCATACCCGTTGGATCGTGAACGGTCCACAAGCATAGCTTATATGACAATGAACTGCCAAAGCCGCTAGTTCAGAAATTCACCCAAACGTGATATCTGACTGTAGTAATGCTAAGCCTCCTTCAACATCTGATCGCGAACGATTACATTTTGCCTCGTGTGGCAATCGATCGCGAACGATCACATTCTACCTCGTGCGGCACCCGACCGCGAATGGTCACAACTCACCTAATATGACATTCGATCGCGAACGATCACATTTTTCCTTGTGCGGCATCCGACCGCGAACGGTAACCATTCAACAAGAGCGACGCCTGATCGCGAACGATTACAAATCGTCTAGAACAACGTCCAACCTCAAACAGCCGCCCTTCATTTGAAGCGGTACCCCAACCGCGAACGGTCACCATTTGCCGCGAACGGCATCTGACCGCGAACGGTCCCATTTACCATTTGCCGCGAATGGCATCCGACCGTGAACGTTCCAATTTCTCCATTTGCCGCGAGCGGCATCCGACCACGAACGGTCCCGTTCCATCATTTTCCGCGATTGGCATCCGACCGCGAACGGTCACCATTCAACAAGAGCGACGCGCGATCGTGAACGATCACAAATCGTCTAGAACGACATCCAACCTCAAACAGCCGCCCTTCATTTGAAGCGGTATCCCGACCACGAACGGTCACCATTTTCCGCAAACGGCATCCGACCGCGAACGGTCCTATTTTGCCATTTGCCATGAACGGCATCCGACCGCGAACGGTCCAATTTCTCCATTTGCCGCGAACGGCATCCGACCGCGAACGGTCCCGTTCCATCATTTTCCGCGAATTGCATCGACCGCGAACGATCCCGCTTCACCTCAAATGGCATACGATCCCGAACGATCGTCATTTGAGGTCATATGAAACTATCGAGTTCTTTACAGGTTGCTGACAAGATATGAACATCCAACTTATGGCATGACAAAACCCACCTTCCTATCGCAAGGCATGTTTTGGGAGGCAAGTGTTATCCCTCCTTTTGGCAAGGCCGTGATACCAAAAGATTGATCAAAAACTAAAGATAGTTCGTCTCAAAGATTGTTTATACATCGCTTCGCTATGGATATCGATGAATTTTTTCTGAGTTTGGATCGGGCCATAATTGATAGGACACGGCAAGCAAGACCATAAAATCCATCGTTTCAAATTTCTCGTTAATCGGAGTTTGTATGAATGAGATATGATCGATGCAAGTTGGAGAAATTATGCTGTTCATATCCATCCGATTGATCGTTTCGAATCCATCATATTTGTATCCATCAGAAGGTCAAGGTGATGGTCTATTTGCACCAATCAGATTCGTATCCATCAGGATGAGTCCGCCTCGATCAATTCGAATCCATCACGTTCGAATCGATCCACCATCACACTGTTCGAATCCATTGAACTTAGTCACTTCGTATCGACCAGGGCTCTCTCACTTAGCAGCCTTGTACGCATAAAGACTTCGTATCCATCGGCAAGCGTTTGTTCGAATCGGTCAGGATACGCCATTTCGTATTCATCGAAGGAGTATGCTTGCTCGTATCGATCTACCCAAAGTTATTGTTCGAATCCATCAAGGCTCGTTAGTTTTTATCCATTGTCCGTACCCATCACGTTTGATCGATACGAACAGGGCCATTTTTAGCGATACGAACAAGCCTACCTCCATCGATACGTGTTGGCAACTGTTATCGAATCGAACAAGGCAACAGTCATCGATACAAACGAGGCGAAGTTCATGAATGTGACATGGTCAACTTGGAGCAAAAGGCAGATCGATGCGAGATGTGTGCGCCACGTCGTCTCGAAGTCACATGCATCCATCGATTCGAAGACATGGATTTGAAGTGATCGACTCGAAGCAAACAGCCACCCGAGAAGCTTCAACTCGTATCGATCATAACTCACAATCCACCAGTCCAAATGCAACGAAATTTTCACAGGAACTTACGTGCAAGCTAAAGAACAATCCTATCAAGTTTCCGCTCGATTGGATCATTTTTTGATGGATACAAAATTGATTCGTATCGATCACAGATCGAGTCGAAACTTGGTGGGCCGGTCGTATGGGCCCACTCACGTGCTAGAAGAAGTCTCTCGAAGTTTGAGCGCGATATCAGCCTCCTACGCCTATAAATAGCCCCCTGAAGCCTATAGGAAAAGGATCTTTTGGCTATTCGACATCCAGACTCTGCCGGATTCAATTCTACATCTTATTATCACCATTGTATTCAAACTTCAGAGCTATAATCTATTGTAATCTGCTGTAACAGATCGAAGCCATCAAGTGAATTAATAAAGTCATAAGCTTCAGAGTGGTCGTAGGCAAGATAGCCGAACCACTATAATTTTTTTGTTGTTTACTGCTTTCTTTTGAGTTTTCTGAGTGATCTACATACTTGTTATCCATCTGAGATCTTTGATTGTGAATCATCAACAATCAGGTGTTTGTGACCAATTTTGGCGCAAACAATAGACAGTCAGGATAACACTAAGAAGGTTGTATTTGGATGGACAATCAAGTTTACTCCTAATGGTATGTTGGAGAATTTGGTATATTTGTTAGGCCCGTGTTACCCACATAGTTTGTAATACCCTTGGGAAAATTATGAAGTAGCCATAGAAAATCAATTAATTGAGACAGACTGGGTGTTTATTTGACCGTTGTAAATGTAAGAGCATGATTTGAATGACATATTTTCAGAAGATACCAATGAGGGGAAATCTATTTTGCTCATCGGTGCGGTCTTACTAGACATCTATTATCAAGATGACATGTTATTATTAACGCTAGACTTTTTGTCTGACCCAACGTTTTGTTTTTCCCTTTAACTCACGGGTGCTCATTCGAGTGAATCGAGTGTAAAGTTTCGAAGTTTTAGGTTTGACGAATAAAGCTTCTGAAGACGTGCAGGAGGCAGAGCTAGCTGTATAGGAGCCTATTTATGTTCCTGTATTGTTATCATTTCGTTTGAATGTATGTAATGGCGGAACTTATATTTGTCTAGTAGGAAACTCTTATCAACCAAAGGGGCATCTTCATATGTCATTTTTTGAGTATTTTGTAATAATTGTATTTTATCTGAACCTGGGAAATGTTTTGGAATTATGTAATGAATATGGAAATTATTATTGAAATGTTTTTAAAAAAAATTCGCATTCATGTGCTTCTGATGTTAACAATACTATTAATTGATCTCATTTTTCCATCGGAGAAAAATATTATTGATGACTGCGGCATCAGTGGTCCTTATTTTCTTGGCCTCAGAAAGAGGGATGTTACAAATTATTTTCATGATTATTGTTAGACTAAATCAATAGTCGTTCCGTGATTTGCTGGCCTTTCATTGTTCTTGCAAACATTAAGCGGTCATTGAAGGGCCAATCCATGGGCATTTTTATGTAAGCATATCGGATTTTGGAATCCAGTCAAATTTTGATCATTGGAATTTTTATTCAAGCATTCCTCTTAAAGGAACTTTAAATGCAATCACGCTTGTCTCCGTGTGTCGATCGAGGTTCAGAAAAGATCTGGCTCAACTCCACGCAACGATCTCTAGCCTCGCCATCCGCTGGGAAAGGCAATGGTGCTATACCAAACTCTTAGGAAATAGCTTGTGAATGGGTGGTCGAGCTACATCCATTTTGGTTTATACTCCTTCCACTACATCAAGGGCAAAAGTCAGTGGATGGACGGCCAAATCATGTCCTTTTTTGTTTATACTCCTTCACTGCTTCAAGGACCAGATTTAGTAGATGGACGGTCAAGTCACATCCATTTTGGTTTATATCCCTTCCCTCGGTTCAAGGAAAAGACTTAGCTAGTATTCAATGCTATGAGTAATTGATATCCAATGGTCCAATCATGGAACATAGAAGTTTGATTGGCACCTAACTCCGGGTACCTTCATATCTGCATTATACACAGGCAGATTCATTCGAGTTGGTTATATTTCATAACCCTTAAGCTATGTATGGCAGATTCACGGAATCAAAATGTCGTTTCACTTTATAAAAGATGGGAAATGATAGGTTCTATCTTATTACATGGCTTTAATTATGTACAATTCATTTCTAAGTGGAATAGTGTCGTAACTCGGGAGTGAGATCTCATCCACCATGGCTAGGTTGAAAGTGTCATATCCAAGCTTTTTTTCAATTGCGTACGAACCTTCCCAACTCAGGCAGAAGCTCCAAGGGCTTGGGAATATTCATTTGAGAATCAGGTCAACAATTTCAAAGGTCTGATTCTTGATCTTGGCATTGTAATATCGGTTGGCTTAGCTTCGGTGTGTAGTTGCACTCAAGTCAACTTCATCGCGCTTCTCGTCAAGCATATTGAGAGACTCCAGGAGGAGTTGCTTATTCATCCATGGATTATAATGAATCACTCGATGGGAAAATACTTCCAGTTCAATTGGAATCATAACCTATGATCCATAGGCTAAGGCGAATGGAGAATGTCCAGTCAATGACTTATGGGTTGTTAGATCAACCCAAAGTGCTAATGGAAGACCATCGATCCACTTGCCTCTAGCCTTTTCTAATCATTCGCTAAGAATGGACTTAATAATCTTGTTCACGTGTTCAACTTGTCCATTCATCTAGGGTTGTGCCATTGCAGGAAATCTCTCTTCTATGCGATGTTGGCAGTAGAAATCTTTAAACTCGATGATGTTGAATTGGGTCCCGTTATTGGAAATAATTGCTTATGCAACTCAAAAACGATAGATGATATTCCAGACCAAGAATTTGATACCTTTCCCTGTGGTAATTGTGTCCAATGGCTCTGCCTCAGCTCATTTGGTGAAGTAATCAACGACGACGATGGTGTACTTCACGTCGCCCTTAGATATTGGCAAATAATATCGATTCCCAAACTGCAAACGGCCAGGGACTGACCATTTGAACAATTTCTATCGGCAAGGCACTAGGAATCTTAGCAGATCTATATCGCTTGTCACACTTTCCGGTATAATCAGCTACGTCTTAGTTGATAGTTGGCCAGTTCTGGTATAATCAGCTATGTCTCAGTTGATAGTTGGCCAGAAGTACCCATAGCGGTGAATCTTCTTCGCCAAGGTTTGCCTAGTAGTGTGGTCGCCACGGGCCCCTTCATGAACTTTTCTCAGGACTTGTTTGGTCTCATCGTTAGAGACACACCATAACATCGCAACTGATAGTCCTTTCCTGTAAAGCACTCCTTAATAAAAGATATATCTCGAAGCTTGGCGAAGGAGCTTCCATTGCTTGCTCTTCTGTTCGAAAGGATTCTCCTATATAGATAGTTCTTTATTAGCGTTATTCATGACTCCTTCTCACACTCGGCCTTGAAGATCCAATCGACATTCATATGGTCAATGCTCAGCGCAGACTACACATCCATCAGAACTAGGGCCATTAGTTGCGCATCTCCAGAACTGGCTAGCTTAGCCAATGAGTCGGCTTTTGCATTTTCCTCTCTAGGAATATGCGTTATTGTGTAACATTTAATGCTCAATGGTCCAGTTTGGATAAGGAGCTAGCCTCGCTCCCTTTTCTTGAAACTCTTTCCTTACTTGATATACCACCAGTTGGGAATCATAGAAAATATGTAAAGTTTTATTTCCCAATTCCTTGGTAATTTTTAGTCCCGCAATCAATGGTTCAACTCCTCCTCATTGTTCATTATAGGAAAATTCGAGTCTCAAAGCATAAAAATTGAATGTTCCTCAAGAGTGACAAATACAACTCTAGCACCGAAAAAACATTTATTCGATGCACCATTTATGTGCATCTTCCACCTAGCATTTTGCTTACCACTACTCTCCGGAGTATCATCTCTTACAATATACTCAGCTAAGAAATCCGCCATAGCTTGACCCTGGGTTGCTATCCAAGGTTGATAGTTTTGTCGCATTGGCTCAATTCAATATTCCATTTCACCGGCCTTCTAGAAGTCTCGAGTTACAGCAAGACTTGTCACAAAGGCTGGGTGGTGAGAACTTTGATCAGATGAGCCTGAAAGTAGGAGCGGAGATTCCCTGAAGCGATCAATAGGCAGTATGAAAGATCCAACTTTGGATAATTTCTTTCTGCTCCTGCCAATCACTTACTGATGTAGTACACCGGTCGGCGGATGAGGAATTCCTCATGTACGAGCGTGGCACTCGAAGCATTTTCTAGAGGCCGGAATGTTTCTTTACACTGCTACGACGAAGAAAAATTCATTTTTCCCTTCTAAATTACGTCAAAGTAAGGGATACATTTGTCTATTGCTCTGGAGATAAATCCACTCGATGTTTCTCAATGGTATTCTATGTTTGGGGATTCGATGTTTCTCAATGGCTCGATATTTTGCGGATTAGCTTAAATCCCATGGGATCTCACAACGAAGCCTAGGAGTTTCCTAAAAGCAATGCCAAAATAGCATTTTAAAGGGTTGAGTTTCATATCATATTTTCGAAGAATGCCAAAATCTTTTCCAAATCATCAATGTGGTATCCTGAATATCGTGACTCCACAAGCATGTCATCCACATCGACTTCCATCGAATATCCAGACTAATCTTCGAACATCTTGTTTAACAGCCTCTGGTAGGTAGCTCCAGTACTCTTTACTCCAAAGGGCATGACAAGATAGCAACACAATCTTAGGTCGGTTATAATGCAGGTGTGTTCCTGGTCTGAGACGTGCATTGGAATCTAATTATATCTAGAGTATGCAACCATAAATGAAAGAAATTCATGTCCGATAGTGGAGTCTACCGGCTGATCTATCCTTAAGAGTGGGAATCTGTCCTCTAGGCATGCCTTATTCAGGTTTGAATAGTCGACCCATATCCTCCACTTCTCGCTTGACATTTTCACCAAGACTAGGTTTGATACCAACTTTGGGTATGAAGCATTACGAATGAAGTTGTTACCTTTCAACTTTTCCACTTCTTCTTTGAGGGCAACAAATCTCTCTAAACCTAGGCTGAGGCATTTCTATTTCATTGGAACACATTTAGGATTTATAGTTAACGCATGACTCGCTATCTTTGGTGAGATCCTACACATATCAGAGTGCGTCCAAGCGAACACATCCAACTTCACTCAAAGAAAACTAATCAACTCCTTCATCTTTCAGATGCCAAGCTGTGATCCGATTTTCAGGATCCGTGTCGAGTCATCCTGACTGATCAGGACGTTGATTGTTAACTCAGCTGAAGCTGCCCTCCAGTCTAGTGGCTCTTTTCGTAGATCCATACCCTTATAGAACTGACTGTGCTGCCCAAGACAGGGCTCAAGTAGTGGTTGCTATACATCCAAATCCTTGATACAGGTTCCCCTCTATACTCTTTCCTTTATATCTTCTCCTCGCCTCCTTCAGCTCAGTGGCATAACACTTACGGCCAAGCCCTTGGTTTCCCTGATCTATTTTCACACCATTTTCTTTGGAGACTTCATTCTCAAGCACCAAGTAGCTTTAGCCGCTATGAATTCAGCTACGGCCCATCGATCCAAAAATGCGTTGTAAGCAGAGTATATATCCAACACCATAAAAGGGACGATCCACACTCGCTTGTTATCGTCCTCGCCAAGCACCTGTGGTAGTTCCACATATCTGACTGGCTCAGTGGCCGTCCCTTTATATCCTTGAAATCAAAATTTACATGGTTTCAAATCCTTGCCCTCCAAAAGCATTTGTTCGTACGCTTTCTTAAATAGAATGCTGACCGAACTCCAACGGTTAACCAGCACTTTCCATACAACAGCAGGGCCAATCATGGCTGTAATCACGAGCAGGTCAATCGTTGAGGCTTCCACCCCATTAGCGTCTCTGTTTCGAAAATCAATGTCATCCTTAGCAAAGCAGCTCTCATTCTCTATATGTTTCAATGAACCAATATACCTATCCATCACATTCAAATTCTTTTCGGCTGGATGTGTCCCACCGATGATTGTATTGATCACCAAACATTTTTCAAGGCGTCTAGGCTCTTTACCACTAGGCCCGGCTTGCCCCTGTTAGGATGTCAACCCAAAGTGGTTGGAATTTCCTTACCCGCCATCCTGCGATGCTTTCACAAACAGCTGCAACTTTGTTTTGTGAATCAACTCCTCAATCATATCATGCAAATGTCTACAGTCATTGATGTTATAACTGTGTTCTCATAAAACCTGCAAAACCTGCTGGACTTTTTCACCTTCTCAATCGACTCTCTCGGAGCCCGATTCCTGTACTGCTGAGTACCTTGATTAGCCAGGTAGATATTCTCTATAGATTTTTTAGTTTTTCATAGCTAGCATGCTAAGGAATTTTTGGATGACTCCTACTATCTGGCTTTCACTTCTTGGTCCCATTATAACTCCGTTTCTGACCATTATTCCTGTTGCCAACATCCACATCCATATTTCCAGAACTCCCCCAGACTGTTTCACAGCAATATTGCTCGGTTTCACTTCAGCTGAAAGCCCAACATCATCTCTTCGGGGACAAGTGCCTGCTTCTTCCAAGTGCAAGAAGTGATTAGCCTTCCTATAAAAAATCAATTGTCGATGGGGGTTTGATTCCCAACCATCTTGTGAAATCAGTCTCGGGATGAGTCCTCCTAATCAGTGCCATCATTACTATTCATCTATGGCATTCATAACTTTCATCACAGTTGTATGGAACCTATTCAAGTAATATTTTGATGACTTTTCCATGCCCTGGAAAAAGATAGATAGTGTCATCACGTTCTTTGGGAATGAAGTGTCTAGGCGGATGTAACAGCCTCCTACATGGAGGCCAAAAATTAACAACTATGGATGATGCAGTCATGCATAGTTATTAATTCTCGGCGGCCAAATACGGTGATGTTTGATACATTAATAAACAGTTTACAAGAATATGGAAAAAATTTAACAAATTAAAAATACATTTCCACATTCCATTCAAAACATTTAATGTTCATTGCGTAATCCCACAAATGTTAACCACGTTCAGAAAAATATAATTATTAGAAAATACATCAAGAGTGACATATGCAGATGCCCTCTTGGTTGATCAGAGTGTATAGTAAGGCTAATAAGTCTGCCTTTACATTCAAAATACGCAGTGGAAAAAGATAACTATAAATAACTAACTACCTCCTGCATGCCTACGGAAGCTTTATTCTTCTAAGAAGAGAGCCTGGAAACCCTAAACCTCAAACTACTCAAAATCAGTTGACTACCCGAGAGCGTAAGTGGAAAACAAAAATTTCAAGTCAAACATAAA
The DNA here is from genome assembly GCA_030765085.1 of Allium cepa. Taxonomy (NCBI): domain Eukaryota; kingdom Viridiplantae; phylum Streptophyta; class Magnoliopsida; order Asparagales; family Amaryllidaceae; genus Allium; species Allium cepa. Next base: position 684,703,756 of record CM060942.1, read on the forward strand.
GCTTGACATGATTAATAATCTAACATCTCAATCCATTTAGATATCCAGTGAGACCATGCCACTTAGCGGAACAGGTTTCCCCTCACTAGTATCCTAAAACCTTTTTATAAAACTATATAATGTGCTCCTACATCCATAATGGACAAACCATAATATTTCAAAATATAATGATGATATATATACATATATAAACAGTTTGGATATCCCATCCCCAGTTAATTGACTCCCTGTCATATTTATAGTTTCTAGGGTCAATATTAACGTATTAGTTTTCATGGGTTTACTAATAAACCTTTTTATAATTCATGGACACCATGTCCTATTTTAGAATTTTCATGTGATTACTAAGAACCTGTACGCCCATGCCAATTAACTTAATTAATTCATGGGTTCCCATGAACCTATTGGTCATTTCAATAATTCATCTTATATCTTAGTTTTCATGGGTTGACTAGGAACCTATGGATTATTCCAATAAATCCCTTCTTAGCCCAGTTTTCATGGGTTAATTAGTTCTTAATCCGAATATAGTTTCCATGGGTTTACTACAAACCAATTGGCCCTGTCCTTTTTACATAGTTTTCATGGGTTTACTATGAACCTATTGGTCACTCCTAATAACTTCCTCATCAAAGTTTTCATGGGTTTACTATGAACCTGTCTCCTAGAAAACTTCAAGGTTTAAACGTCCTATACATTGGCCTCTCTGACTCCCTGGATGCAATTCTACTCATTTAGGAGTTCAATCATTTATATTCATTATTGGGTTAACCTAGCTGGTTCTTCTACCCCTTTATCCCCAAAATACAGTTATTAGTCCTTTATCCTATGAATATTTTCATTTTTGAAGAAGCAAACATAAGTACTAAACAATACCACTCCTATAGGTTTAAGGTCCCTGAAATCATTTATATATAAAACATGTTTAATCCCTTTAACATATACTATTATCAGGAAGTACGTCTTCAAATCTACATACTTGAAATCCTTTCAAAACTCCTTTATTTAGCTATGGGTTTTCCTTTTAAAAATGATTTTGGGTTTAAAAAGCCTTACGACATGATCAAAACCTTGCTTTCGAATTCATTAGAGAATTTCCTTCGAAAGCATTAAATTCTATCTTTAAAACATTAGGCTTTTGCCTTTCGAATACTTTAAAACATCTCTTTCGAAACCTTTCAACCTTGTTAAAGTATGGTCATATAAATATAGAAGCATAGCTTTGAAACCATTCAAAAATACACCTTTCGGAACCATTGAAGGTAACCCTTCGAAACCATTGGAAGTCCCCCTTTCGAAATCATTGAAGGTAACCTTTCGAAACTAAATCTTTCGAAGCCATTGGGCTTATATTTAAAATAACAATTTTGGGTCAAATTGAACATAAGCGAAAGCATCTCTTTCGAAACCATTCTTTATTTTAAAAAGTATTAGGGAAGTTTGATGGTGTCAAAACCATTCTTTTGAAAGAATTAAACTTGGGTAAAACAAATGAAGGTTGGCTTCGAAACCCCTTTTGAAACCATTGCCTTCGAAACCCCTAACCCCTTTCAAAAGCAAACTGTACCTTTCGACAACATTGATGTCTTCAATACCATTGAAGACATCAAAACACAGAGGGGTTTCAACTTAGTCGAAACTACCCTCCCAAAACTTTTAAATAAAAGCTAAGTAACTCCTTCGAAACCTACTTCTTTAAAACAAAGGTGGCACCCCTCTTTTGAAAGCTTCTTTTAAAATACCTTTTGAAACCATAGGTTTTGACTATGTCGTAACCCCTTCATAAATAGGCACTTTTTCCTTTAAAACAAAACAATGAAATCAACCCTTTCGGAAGCTACATTTCGACACCCTACCTTTCGCCTATCTCCAATCCAGTACGTACCACCTAAATGATACCATGTGTATTGGCTTACTGGTTTTGACTTAGATGGTTTCAACTAGGTTGGAGGCAAAAGCTCTGGGTCAAAAGGTTCTTCCCACGAAGGCGGAACCCCTTCTTTTAAGAAAAGGGCTGTTTTTACCAAACAAAGCAAACTTTTTGTAACTAACTTGCCTACTTGTAAGCATCTGATTGGCTATCTTAAACTTCCAAATTACTTTACTATATTTTTCCGCACTTTCTCAAATCTAAAAATGGACAACTTTTAACAATTAAGCCCTTCCTATTAACAAAACAATTAAAACATTTACCTCCTCCTTTCAAAATAATTTAAATTCCATACTAAATCACTTAGTCAAAATCCCAAAAAATTCCAGAAATTCACTTTAATCATGTTTTTTAACATATCGAAATTTCAAACCCAAATTTTCAATTTATTTTCCAAAATAAATTTATAAACCCAAATAACCATATTTTCCTTTAAAAATACATAACTAATTCGCCATGGCTTGGAAAATTTTAAAAATTGAAGCCCAACTCTAAGTCATCTTTCTCATAACATATAATTTTCCCATGGCTTTTAAAAATCAATAAACCTCGATTTTTCCCTAAATCCGTGCATACCTCCCTTGAAACCATTTTGTTTAATCCAAACAAATTAAAAATCATGCGTATCATCATCCAATATATCAGAAAAACGAATTTACCCTTAAATCCGAAAACATATGATTACGTAGGCAAAATTAGAGATGTAGTGATTATTAATAACCTTATCTTGGATAAGGAAATTGGAGATTAATTGAGATTTATTTTTTCTGGCTTGAACCTGAGCTTTAGATTTGATTTTTGCCTTCTTCTCTTCTTCCTAATGGCCGAATCCTTTTCTTCTTATGTTTTAAATTTTTTGCTTATGATAAATGAACATGTATTGCCTATAGGTAATGGTATAAGCGTGGGAACAAGGGTGGCTACTTACCCTAATACCCTTATGTTTAATTAGCTAACACTTAACCATTTATAATTTCACTGATTTTAATTATGCACGGCCACTTAGTTTATTAATCAACCTCAATCTCCTAATCATTTCACATTATTCTATTTAATTTATTATAATTAAATCTCATAAATAATGTTATCAAAAATTAGAGGTGTTACAGGCTCCCCTCCTTAAAGAATTTTGTCCTCGAAATTCAACAAGGACTAAATAGCGATCAATTATAACCACTCCCAACATCTATACTAGCCTACCCGACTAGCAACTAATCAATATAAATCTAATATAGACATGCCATCAAAGTAGATCTGGATAAGCCTCTTGAATCTAGTCCTTTGTCTCCCAAGTACAGACTTTTTCATTCTCGCTCCACCGAACTTTCACCAACTTGACTATCTTGGTCCTTAATCTTTTCTCATCCCTCGCTTCAACCCGAAGTAGTTGTCTAACAAAAGTCAAATTAGGATCTAATTCCAAGTCCTCCAACTTTGTTTGAGGAACAATAGACTCTGGATCATGCATAAACTTGAAAAGATGAGACACGTGGAATACATTATGGACACCTACCAAACTGCTCGGCAACTCAAGTCTACATGCGAACTTTCCAATCCTTTCTAAAATCCAAAATGGTCCAGCAATTTCTCGAGGCCAACTTTCCTTATTTCCCAAACCATACCAAACCTATAATTGGTGACACTTTAATGAAACCCTATCTTCACTAAGAACTCCAGGTCTTTACGCCACTTACCTATGTAAATCTGCTATTTGGATTGACTTCCTTCATATGTCCATGGATTAACTCAATCTTTTCCGACGCCTTTCTATCCAAATTCGGACCAAAGAACAATTTGTCTTCAGTCTCCAACTAACATGATGGCGATTTGCATGGCCTTCCATACAAAGCTTTAAACAGCGCCATTCCTATGCTAGTTTGATAACTATTATTATAGAAAAACTCAATCAAATATAAGTGATCTTCCCAAGTCCACCAAAGTCCAATACACAAGCTCTCAATAAATCCTCGAGTCCTTTATTGACTCTCTCTGTCTGCCCATCCGTCTATAGGTGTTTCCCAAGGGATTGGCCAGGCAACTTAGTACTCGGCTTGACCACTGCTCGGCCTCCCAGGAAGGTTCGGCATCCAAAGGGTACTCGGTTACCCAAGAACGTTCGGCCTCTAAGGAGTACTCAGTGTAAAGTGTGTTCAGCATTCGAAGGACACCCGGCATCCAGAACACGTCCGGCCAGAGTGAACGTTCGGCCGAAGTGGACGTTCGGCTGAAGTAAACGCTCGGTCAAAGGGCATTCGGCATACAAACGATCGTTCCACATGGGATCGCGTTCGGCATCAAGAAGCGCTCGGTATTGAATACCGTTCGGCCAATGGAGGACGCTCGACAAGCGATCGTTCGGCATAAGATCGTTCGGCATCCATGAACTTTCGTCCTCCAAGGAACATTCGACATTCCCAAATTGTTCGGCATCCCAGCCTCATTCAAGCTACATCCCTCACTCAAAGGCATACCTCGTTTGGCACAAAGAGGAAGGCTCGGCATACCTCGTTCGGCACGAAAAGGAAGGCTCGGCATACCTCGTTCGGCCTCTCTGGTTCGGCGCATAGTACTTACGCTACTTGGACCGAGCTATTCAGCCACCTGGCCCACTAGGGAAGTCCAACCCACTTTCGTCTATAAATAGAGAGGTAGGGGCACAGAAAACGGGATCAGATTTTTAGAGAGCACTGGGAAGACTCTGCGATTTTCAAGACTCATTCAAGACTTATTTCTTTTACTTTGCAATTGTATGCTAATACTGAAGGAAGGATTGTATCTGTAATCAAGTATCAAGTGAAGAAATAAAGATCAACTTCAAAGTGGACGTAGGCTACAACGCCGAACCACTATAAATTCTGTGTTCTCGTCTCCCGCATTTTAATTTATATTATCTTCTCTATTTTAATTTATCTTCTTCATTAATCTCTCTACACAAACTCTCTAAGGGTGTTAGTGACCAATTTTGCGCTAACATTTTGGTGCTTTCACTAAGAATTGAATTCTCAGGTTGTGAGGATCTACTTTGTAGCTACTGGATTGCATAAATACCCCGAAGAAGATCCATAATTATCCATAAGGCATCTGTTGATTCTACTCAGAGTTACAACCAACGACTCTACCATGGGAAGGCCACGAACGAGATCGACCTCCCAAAATGTAGATGCCCGCGAAACCGCTAGTGTTCAACAACTTGGACCAAACGATTAACAAGCAATTCGAGGCATAGGGCCCTCCAGCCAAAACCAAGCGGAAGCTGTTTCACGAGCAGAACTGAATGACTTGATAAAAGAGCTTACGGAAAGCAGAAGGCAACTCGTTGAGAAAATGCAAGTTAATGCTGACCTCATGGCCCAACTTGCTCAACAGCAGCATCAGAATGCTGGAGGTAGCCCTGTCCCCTACTCTGAAGATGATAGCTCAACTTCAGCTGATGAACCTCCCAAGCGTAGACGCCGCAAGGATGAAGATAACCAAGAAGGTGCCACTGATCACTCTACTAGAAACCAAACCCGTGGAGCGAAACCTAACCTTCCCCCTACCATACAAACCCCGGATTTGACAGCTATGGTCAGGCAGTTGATGAGAGAGAATCAAGGTTTGACTAATGAAGATTGGGGAATGTCTAAGAGTCATACTCCCTTCACAGATACCATTCTACAGGCTGAATACCCAAGGAAGTTTAACATGCCCACCATACCCGCCTATGAAGGAAAAACTGACCCTAGACAACATGTAATGAGGTATGAATGGATGATGGATTCAGCAAGGGCCAACGACGCAACTAAGTGCAGGTGCTTTCCAATAACTCTGTCCGGAATTGCCACCATGTGGTTCACTCGACTTCCTCCACGGTCAATCTCAAACTTCGACGAATTAGCAAGGAAATTCATAGAACAATTCAGGATACACGCCACTCGTCCCAAGGATGTGATGTCCTTATCAAGCGTGACCCAAGCTCCTAGAGAATCACTGAAAGCATACTTACAGAGATTTCATGTTGCCGCTACTGAAGTGAGCAATCCAAACGACCACACGATTTTGATGGCATTAATGCGTGGAGTGGATCCAGACTCTGAATTTTGGGATTGGTCGGCGGGAAAGCCACCAGCTACGTTGGAACGTTTCTATTCGAAAGCCCACCAGTTCATAAGGAGGGAAGAAGCTCGGTGGATAAGGAAAGACAAGGCGCCAGGATCCGTTCAGGAGTCTGTAAAGGGCAACACTGCCATGAAAGCAACCGACAACAACCCTGGAAAGACTTGGGCCAGTGTCCAAAATAAGCCCGGGCAGTCTAAGGGAACTGGAAGTGGAAATCCTGGAAAGAAGAAGGAAACGGGGAGATGGAAGTCAAGGATCCCAACCTACAACGAATACACTCCACTGAATGCGTCTCTTGAAAACATCTACTTATCGACCTGCAACACTTTTCAATACAGAAAACCACGCCCTAAGGAATCAACAGAGGAGCAAAAGCGGACTGGAAAGTATTGTCGCTTTCACGAGTCTTATGGGCACAACACAGACGAATGCAGGCATCTTAATGACGCTATTGAGAAATTGATTAGGCAGAAGAAGCTGCAGGAATTCGTCAAAGATACGCCAGAAGGAAGACAAGAGACTTCAGACCCCGGACGTGGCCCAGCTCTACACCAACCAGAGCAACCTACTCGAACTGTGGGAAGATTGATTATTAACACAATTGCCGGCGGACCTCATCCTGCGGATAAAAATTGGTAGGAAATGGAGCGATATGCTAATTCCTTGAGACACACAGAGCATGAGTGCTGTTCAAATGTGGAGGATGGAACTCCCGCAAAGCAGCAGCGTACGATGCACGACGATATTGTATTCAGGAATAGAGATGCGGATAAGGTGGAAGCTCCCACCATCGATCCATTGGTCATATCCGCAACCATCGGACCGGCATTCGTAAGGAGAATCCTAATTGATTGCGGAAGTTCCGTTAACATCATCTTCAAGAAAGCGTATGACCAAATGAAGCTGGAGAGTAAGGATTTGAAGCCATCTAAAGCCCGAATCCATGGCTTTAACGGCGCAGCCACAGACGCAGTAGGATATGTGGAGTTACCAGTTGAACTGGGACAAGGTGAACGCAGGAGAGTGCGAATCCTACCATTCATAGTGCTGGATGTTGATTCACCATACAACGTGTTTTTGGGACGACTAGCCCTCGCAGATTTCAGGGCAGCCTTGGCCTCGTGGTGTCTCACACTGAAATTCCCGACGGACAAAGGAGTTGGCGTAGTACATGGAGACCAAGCAACCGGACGTGCATGTTACGTGGCTGAGATGAGAGAGGCCCAGCGCAGAGAAAAGGGGAAGACTGCGGATAGCATCGTCCGCATCCCGAATTCCGATGATTGACAATTAGCGCCCGAGCCCTGGCTCGGGCGACATTCTCGGATCGTTGAAGACATAAATCCGAGAGACAACAAAGGGGAACCCAGGGAACCAGACGCAGCACCGGCCGAACTAACAATTGATATCCCAGTTAGCCACAGCGACCCGACACGAGTTCTTAAAATTGGGTCACAGCTCGATCCCCTAATGGCAGAGAATTTATCTGATTTCCTCCGAGCGAATCTTGATGTCTTCGCGTGGACACACTCTGATATGCGCGGGATTTCCCCTGCAATTGCGAGCCATATGTTGAATATAGACCCGAAACACGTACCTGTGAAGCAAAAAAGGAGAGGCATGGACCCGGAAAGGTCTACAGCTCTCAAAGAGGAGGTGGATAGACTCAAAGCCAACGGGTTTGTCCGCGACGCCCTCTACCCGGAATGGGTGTCCAACCCTGTGTTGGTAAAGAAAGCAAACGGGAAATGGAGAACCTGCGTTGACTATTCTGATTTAAACAAAGCATGCCTGAAGGATAGCTTCCCGCTACCACGAATTGATCAACTGGTCGATTCAACGGCAGGGCACGAGTTATTGTCATTTATGGATGCGTACTCTGGATACAACCAAATTCCGATGCACATCCCAGACCAAGAACACACCAGCTTTGTCACAAATGTTGGGTTATACTGCTATGTAGTGATGCCCTTCGGACTGAAGAATGCCGGAGCAACTTACCAGCGTCTGGTAAATCGAATGTTCAAAGATCAGATTGGGAGAACAATGGAAGTCTATGTGGATGACATGCTTGTGAAGTCACGACAGTCAAACGACCACATTCGAGACTTGGCGGAAATGTTCGATATACTAAGGCACTATGGGATGAAGATCAATCCTTCAAAGTGTTCATTCGGCGTGGCATCAGGGAAGTTCTTGGGATTCAATGTGAATGCACGAGGAATTGAAGCTAACCCGGAAAAGATCCAGTCCATCCGAGAAATACAGGCACCTAGAACCACAAAACAGGTACAGAGCTTGAACGGAAAAGTAGCTGCGCTCAGTCGATTCATATCCAGAGCCACAGATAAGTGTGTTCCTTTCTTCGATGTCATAAAGAAAGGAAAGAGAAACTTCGAATGGACGACTGACTGCGAGGAAGCATTCCGAGACCTGGTAAGACACTTGGAAAGTCCTCCAGTGCTGTCAAAACCAGTAGACCACGAGACGTTGTACGTATATTTGGCTGTGTCTCAACACGCTATCAGTACAGCCCTGGTTCGCGAAGAAGACAAGGTTCAAATGCCGGTGTACTATGTTAGTAAACGACTGACGGGGGTAGAAAAGAATTATCCAAAGATCGAGAAACTTGCCTATTGCCTGGTGATTGCATCACGCAAGCTTCGTCCCTACTTTCAGGCGCACTCAATCAGTGTTTACACTGACTAACCCTTGCGACAGGTACTCCAACGACCGAAAACTTCCGGTAGGATGCTAAAGTGGAACATCGAATTAAGCCAGTTTGATATCACCTACCTGCCGCGAAGGACCATCCAAGGGCAGGCATTAGCTGACTTCGTTGCTGAGTTCACCATTCCGGATGAACCAAGTGAAAATCACAAAGTAATCCCTCCTGTCCGATGGAAGATGTTCATTGACGGGGCATCTAACGACCGTTGGTCGGGAGCTGGGATAGTTCTGGTAACTCCCGAAAACCGATCGATTTGCTACGCTTTGAAGCTCGAATTTACAGCGACAAATAATGAAGCCGAATACGAAGCACTGATTGCTGGCTTAAGACTTGCCAATGAACTGAGGGTAAAGTCCATCGAAATCTTCTGCGACTCACAGCTGGTGGTATATCAGGTACGAGGAGACTACCAAGCGAAAGGACAGAGACTGGCTCCTTACCTTGCTCGAGTCCGGGAGCTACTAGTAAACCTGGAATATTATGACATTTCGCATGTCCCGCGCGAACAGAACAGGGAGGCCGACTCGTTGGCTAAATTCGCGAGTACTGGCGATGCACAACAGATGGGATTGTTCCCTATCGAGACTCTGCTTGCTCCCAGTATAGACATGATGGAGATAGATCTCGTCTTGGAGACAGAACTCGAAAGGGGATCATGGCTGACCCCGATCAAACAATACTTGCTATACGGGGACTTACCTGAGAAAAGAAGCGAAAGACGCCAAGTCCTTCGTAAGGCTTCGCGTTATGTGATGCAAGACGGGATAATGTATCGAAGGGGATTCTCGACCCCCCTACTCTGGTGCATGGCCCAAGGCGAGGTAAAACGGGTGTTGGAAGAAGTCCATGAGGGAGAATGTGGTGATCATACCGGGGGGCAAACTTTGGCGAGGAAAATCCTCCGCTATGGATATTATTGGCCGACTGTAAATCGGGATGCTACAGACTATGTGAGAAGATGCGACAAATGCCAGATACATGCAAAGATTCCGAGAGCTCCATCAACAGAACTCACACAAATGGTTAGTCCCTGGCCATTTGCAATGTGGGGAACCGACCTAATTGGAACTCTACCTATAGCCAAAGGAGGCGCGAAATATGCAATAGTGGCAGTCGATTATTTGACCAAGTGGGCGGAAGCAGAGCCAATGGGCACAATCACCACCAAGAAAGTCATTAATTTCGTTGTACGAAATATCATATGTCGTTTTGGCCTCCTACGGACCATCATAACGGACAACGGAACTCAATTCGAAAGCAAGGAATTCAAAGAGTTCTGTCAGAGGTATGGCATTGAGAAAAGGTTCGCAGCAGTTGCCCACCCGAAGGCGAATGGGCAGGTAGAAGCCGTCAATAAAATCATCAAGTCCATATTGAAGAAGTGTTTGGAAAAGGCTAGAGGCAAGTGGGTGGATGAACTCCCAACAGCGCTTTCGGCCTATAGAACTACCCACAAGACCGCGACTGGCCACACACCATTCGCACTGGTGTACGGCACGGAAGCCGTCATACCCGTAGAACTTGAAGTTCCGTCACACCGGGTAACCTATTACGATCCTACGTTAAACCAGGGTCTCTTATTGGAATCATTAGACTTCATTGATGAGAAGCGCGAAGAAGCTGATTTGAGAGCAGCCTCATACAGACACCGAGTCGCTAAATATTATAATGGAAAAGTCCATCCAATAACCTTTAGTGTGGGAGATCTCGTTTTGAAACGAGTCTTTCCAACCCCTTCGCACATGAATCCCGCATGGGAAGGTCCATACGTCATCGAACGGAGGCTTGGAGAAGGAACTTTCAAGCTAACGACCGTCGATGGTGCGACACTCCCCCGAGCATGGAACAGCGAGCATTTGCGGCGTTATTACACTTAGTCTATTTCCTTTATGCGGTAGTTGCATTTATTTCCAGTGTGCTTTCTTCTTGGCATGTAATAAGATAACCTAGCTTGTTTTCATCAATAAAGGCTTGAAGCCATCTTTTCCATGAATGACCAATGTCTCTTCGTATGATATTCCTATGACGCGCAATTAAAAATTATGACATCTTGGCTAGCGTACGAACGCTTATAATAAATGACGAAAAATCTCCAAGTCCCCGGAGTGCGGACTGGAGTACTCTAAGTCCCCGGAGTGCGGACTTGAGTATAAACGATTAAAAATCTCCAAGTCCCCGGAGTGCGGACTGGAGTACTCTAAGTCCCTGGAGTGCGGACTCGAGTATAAACGATTAAAAATCTCCAAGTCCCCGGAGTGCGGACTGGAGTACTCTAAGTCCCCGGAGTGCGGACTCGAGTATAAACGATTCAAAATCTCCAAGTCCCCGTAGTGCGGATTGGAGTACTCTAAGTCCCCGGAGTGCGGACTCGAGTATAAACGATTCAAAGTCTCCGAGTCCCCGGAGTGCGGACTGGAGTACTCTAAGTCCCCGGAGTGCGGACTCGAGTATAGACGATTCAAAATCTCCAAGTCCCCGGAGTGCGGACTGGAGTACTCTAAGTCCCCGGAGTGCGGACTCGAGTATAAACGACAAAAAATCTCCAAGTCCCCGGAGTGCGGACTGGAGTACTCTAAGTCCCCGGAGTGCGGACTCGAGTATAAACGATTCAAAATCTTAAAGTCCCTGGAGTGCGGACTGGAGTACCCTAAGTCCCCGGAGTGCGGACTCTAGTATAAACGACAAAAGATCTCCGAGTCCCCGGAGCGCGGACTGGAGTACTCTAAGTCCCCAGAGTGCAGACTCGAGTATAAACGATTTGAAACCTCCAAATCCCCAGAGCGCGGACTGAAGTACTCTAAGTCCCCAGAGTGCGGACTCGAATACAAATGACTCGAAATCTCCAAGTCCCCGGAGCACGGACTGGAGTACTCGGAGTCTGATGTATAAACTTAATTACAAGCATTTCAGACCTCCGAGTTCCTTGAATAGGAACTGCGACGCAAATGACTTGGATATGTCAAGTCCCCAACATACGGGCTATGAAATATTCTAAGTGCTTGAAGCACCAAGTGGAGATTGATCAAATCCAGGGATGCTCCCAAGCCATCTAAAGACGAACCAAGAAGTCTAAGTTACCCATAACAATTCAGATTTCAATCACACCCATAAAAGAAGCTGAATAATAAAAGTCTTTTGAGAAGACAAAAGTGAAGATCAAACTTTATTCACAAAAGGCTTCCAGTTACAAAAACGCTCCGAAGTTCGGGGTCGACAGCCTATCTACACAGTCTACAAAAATTAGTACATGACTTAAACTAGTTCTCGTTGAACAGGGACGACGGTCATTTCTTGTGTTTCTTAGACTTCTTCCCAGATGGTTCCTTCCCAGAGCGCTTACTCTTGTAATCCTTCCCTGACGGAGGGGCGACGACCGAAGACGTAGGGGGAACATCCATGGGCTGGGAGTTGCCAGGAAGAATGACCTTCAATGGTTTGTTAAGAGGATCGTCCAGGTCCACTTCACGCGGCTCGACCTTGACTGAGGTCGTATCTCTTTTCTCTTTCTCGAGCCGTTCCTTCATGCTCAACTCAGATTTGTGCTCAGAGGCGCCTGTGATTTCTATTTCAAAACTTTCCGAGGAAGATTCGGATTTGCCTTCATCAAGCGCCCCGATTACTTGAGCATCTGGAATAGGATCCCCGCCAGCTTGAGTAGCGTCACTCGCCTTTTTCTCTACCTCCTTGGCGGCATCGCTCCTCGGAGTAGGCTTGGGGTCAGAACAGCCTGCGCAGAAATCACGAAAAAAGAACAAGTGTTAGAACACAACAACTTCTGGGGGAACGAGAAAGATCTTTGTGAAGCACAGAGGTTACTCACCAGATGCCGGTGGGTTCTCAGTCATCAGGGGGGTCTCACCCTCCGGGATGGGAGATAAAGCATGAATGCCAAGCCCGGGGGCTTCCGGGTCATAGCCAACGTGCCGCTCGAAGGGGTCAAGTATTGACCGACTGGCCGATTGAGTAGGCATGCGAACTGGGGGCACGACGCCGGAAGAGTCGGTAGCCACCTCTTTCCCTTTCCTGGAGGGAGATCCTTTACTGTAGAGGGCTTTAGCCGCTGATAAATCTGAAGGCTCCTTCCCCCTCAGGAATTATTTTATCAATGCTTCTTCGTTAACCTCATCGGCGCCGCTCTCAACCTTCCTGATTTGAATCAGGGTCTCCCATGCCTCGGCCAATGACTCAAGGTAAGCGTCGCCCAGAAAAGTTAGATCTCGATGCATGAGAACTCGGGCATTGAACTCAGCGATGAGCGGGTCGAATTCGGTCTTTATCTCCTCCCTGCCTTCTTCCCTGGCCGCCTCGAGGCGAGAGTCGATGTCGACTGTTGCTGCCCTTTTACCTTCCTCACGGGCCTCATTCCTCAGTGCCTCGATTTTGGAGAGATCGTCTTCAAGTTTCCCCTTTAAGAGCCGGGTGGCGACGATCTCATCACAATAGTGCTGTGCCTCAACCTGGGCGGCCACTTTCTCTTCCTTCTCCTTATTGAGTTGCTCCTCGAGCTCCTTAACTCGCCTATTAAGCACATATCGCTCCTTCTGAACGGAGTCTTTCTCCAAAGGTAATGCCCCATACCATTGAACCGCTTCATCGAGCTCTTTCTTATGAGTCAATTCAAGCCGAGAGACTGCCTCGGCGGTATCTTTAGCATTCAGACGAGTAGCATCAAGCTCGGACTTGTAGGCAGCCAGCTCTTCGTCCTGGGCCTTAATGATATCCCTGTCATGGATGGCCTCGAGTTTTAGACGATCGATTTCGTGCTGGCGCTCCATAGAGACTTCAGAAAGTTTCTCAGCCAGATGGACGAACGCGTCATGTTGCACGTATACGTCATTGGTTTGAAAGTTCGCCCTTCTTATGAGAATCTCGGGAGTAGGATGAATAGGATGAATCGCCGGGAGGAACTTTAACCCATCAAAACAAATCTTTGGAAACTTAGCCTTAAGTTCGTTCAATCTCTCCGACACTGTTGGGTCTGTTACGGGAGCGGGAGGAGATGGCTTTGAAAGTTCGCCCTTCCTATGAGAATCTCGGGAGTGCCGGGTAGAAGAAGAGTCAGAGTGTTGGTCCCGGGGAGCATCAGAATGCGACCTCTTATGGCCACGTTTGTCTTTGCTTTGCTCCTGATAAGAACAGGTCTCCTGGCGGTGTTCGGGCTGATAATAAGTTTTCTTCCAGGATGACGAGTCCCGGGCATGATAATCTCGATCGCTGTCTCTATCTCGGCGCTTCCCGAGGCCCGAGTCCCGACCAAACTGGCGTAAAGTCGACGAACCGCGAAGGCGGTCGTATCCGTGAGAGCGCCCCATGTCACCTGCAATCAAACAATAGCGAATTAGCAAGAGAGCAGAATGGTGAAAGAAAAATAGGTGCAAAGTGAAATGCATGTGTCTGTGTGTGTCCTAGTGCTACCCCCTGACGGACCAGTGGCTTTGCTAACGGGAGTCTTTTCCCCTTGGATCGGGGTCGGGACACCCGCATCGCCCCTGACGGGCGAGCGAAACCTAAACAGCTCCGGGTCGTTAAAATCATAGTTGAGCAAGTCGTCGGGAATGGAGAGGTTCAATAAGCCCTTCAGAGAACTTTCAACGCGCTGTGAAGAAGCCTCTTTCTCTGGCTGAATAGGCGTAACTTTGGAAGTCCCACCAACTTTCTCTCTCCTCGACTTGCACGCCAGCTTCTTTTTCCCCTTCGAAGGGGAAGATGACGTTTCAATATCATGAACTTCGGCTGCAGAGCCTAATTCCTCACCTTGCTTTTCAAGTGGCCCGCCTGGAATTTCCCCTTCTTCCGGAGCTTCAAGAGAAGGGCGAACGGATGATTCAGGCAGTTTTTTCCCTCTGACATGTACAGGCTTGGGAAGCGAGGCGCCCTCTGGAAGAATAACCCGGCGGCCAGGGGCTAGCAAACCGAACTTTGATAGTGACTCATTGGAAATGAGGGCTCGGATATCTCGCTCTTCAGCAGGAAGAGCTCTAATGGCGTCGACAGCATCGGAGTACCCCCGGCTCTCGGGACGGGGGACGAAATCTGAAAAATAGAACAATGAGTTAGGAGAAGTTCAACCTCAATCGGGAATGGACATCAAATCAGAAAAAAGACTTACTTCCTTTAACCCACCGCCTCGCAAAGCCTTGGGGGCAGCGCACGTAAAACCACTCCTGTTTGTACAGGGCGAATATGCTACTCCACGCGCTAGTGAAAAGTTGGCACTTCCGATGTGGCTCAAGAAACATGTAAGAGAGGCTTTCTCCCCGTTTCTTGGTCATATAGATGTACCTTATATCGCCGGGAGTTGGAGGCCTGGAGAAAACGGCCATGAAAAGCATGTACGTGCCATAAATGAAAGCGTGACCATTTGGATGAAGTTGAGACGGGGCGACGTCCAGATACTGCAGCACGTCGCGAAGGAATAGATTGAAAGGTGGCACGCTACCAACCCAGCACATGAACTTGCTACACGCCGTATATCCCACTGGGGACAGAAGTGGGCGATCACGCCCCGACGGAACGAGCACGTCAGCAAACGGAATGCCACGAGTAGAACATATCCGCTTAAGAGCGGCCTCAGTGACTCTCGAAGCCTGTGAGTCAACTGGGTCATCCAGTAAAATCGACGATTCCAAAGTATCAGGAGCCCAGTCATGTGCGGGAGAAACTGATGGGTCAGTTGTGTCGGGGGCCGTTCGCTTAGAAGACGGCCCAGGTTTGTCGGAAAGTGTAGCAGAACTGGATCTTTTGGACATCTTGAATAAATAGCAGACCCAACCAAGCACTTGTGTGAACTATACTCGAAAAATAATCGACGTTAGAATTAACAACGCAGATACCCCCCCCCCCCCCCCCCCGTGTGGTGTGTGAACCGGTGCAATCAATAGTGTATAAGCCTTGAATGTTTGGAATTATCAACATAAAACTAAGCTTAAAATCACCGCCTTCGAAGACAGTCATCGCTGACCGTCTCCAAAAGCCTTTCTTTATGATGGTTACATCCCTAGATTTAGAGAAAGTTATCTGGTTACGTCAAGCAAAGTTCAGTTAGGAAATTGGGCAAGACAAGTTGATTGTTCGGCATGTAATCGTTCGGCATCTATGTTCTGGCTCTGCTGGGTATCTTCGGCATTTATTCGTTCGACATCTATGTTCTGGCTCGGCTAGGTATCGTTCGGCATTTATTCGTTCGGCATCTATGTTCTGGTTCGACTGGGTATTGTTCGGCATGCCATCGTTCGGCATTTATGTTATTGTTCGGCATGCCATCATTCGGCTTCTATGTTCTGGTTCGACTGGGTATTGTTCGGCATGCCATCGTTCGGCATTTACGTTATTGTTCGGCATGCCATCGTTCGACATCTATGTTTTGGTTCGGCTAGGTATCGTTCGGCATGTTCTGTTCGGCCAAAATCCCATTTCAGCCGAAACAACGCTCGACGTCCCAACTGCTTCCTGCCCCTATACTCCTTCTTCCACCGACACTATTCGGCACGAAGAAACATTGCCGAACCACCACACATCTAAACAACGAACTCCAACCTTTCTCCTCTCCGTTCCACCTGCTTTAGAATTACCCACGGTCAAATCAAATCCCAGCCTCGGGGTACGAGAAAGAATCGTCTCTTCTTCCCTGTACCTCCTACCGATCCTATCATCAAACTACAGTTTGTGATTAAACAAACACATGCGAAAACACTTACCAAGAGGAGTGGTAGGAGCTTGGGAAGAGATTGTAGGAAGGACGTGCTGGGTTCAAAGGACGGAAGGGAAGATTGAAAATTTAAAGGAAATAGGTGTTCTTAGAAAGTCACGGTCAAGAAGTGAAAAAGAGAGAAAGGAATAGGGTACTGGGATTTATAGGAAAAGAGAAGAAGCCGAAATGACTCTGACCAGTAGAACCGGTCAAAGAAAAAAAAAACAATCGTTCGGCATAAAGGACGTTCGACATGGGTCATCCTGTTCGGCATCATTGGCATTCGGCGGCAATGCACTAATCCAGTAGTTCAAAGCACACCCTGTTCGAACACACGGTGTACTTTCGGGGGCAAGTGTTTCCCAAGGGATTGGCCAGGCAACTTAGTACTCGGCTTGACCACTGCTCGGCCTCCCAGGAAGGTTCGGCATCCAAAGGGTACTCGGCTACCCAAGAACGTTCGGCCAAAGTGAACGTTCGGCCTCTAAGGAGTACTCGGTGTAAAGTGTGTTCAGCATTCGAAGGACACCCGGCATCCAGAACACGTCCGGCCAGAGTGAACGTTCGGCCGAAGTGGACGTTCGGCTGAAGTAAACGCTCGGTCAAAGGGTGTTCGGCATACAAACGATCGTTCGGCATGGGATCGCGTTCGGCATCAAGAAGCGCTCGGTATTGAATACCGTTCGGCCAAAGGAGGACGCTCGACATGCGATCGTTCGGCATAAGATCGTTCGTCATCCATGAACTTTCGTCCTCCAAGGAACATTCGACATTCCCAAGTTATTCGGCATCCCAGCCTCATTCAACCTACATCCCTCACTCAAAGGCATACCTCGTTCGGCACAAAGAGGAAGGCTCGGCATACCTCGTTCAGCACGAAAAGGAAGGCTCGGCATACCTCGTTCGGCCTCTCTGGTTCGGCGCATAGTACTTACGCTACTTGGACCGAGCTATTCAGCCACCTGGCCCACCAGGGAAGTCCAACCCACTTTCGTCTATGAATAGAGAGGCAGGGGCATAGAAAACGGGATCAGATTTTTAGAGAGCACTGGGAAGACTTTGCCATTTTCAAGACTCGTTCAAGACTTATTTCTTTTACTTTGCAATTGTATGCTAATACTGAAGGACGGATTGTATCTGTAATCAAGTATCTAGTGAAGAAATAAAGATCAACTTCAAAGTGGACGTAGGCTACAACGCCGAACCACTATAAATTCTATGTTCTCGTCTCCCGCATTTTAATTTATATTGTCTTCTCTATTTTAATTTATCTTCTCTATTTTAATTTATCTTCTTCATTAATCTCTCTACACAAACTCTCTAAGGGTGTTAGTGACCAATTTTGGCGCTAACAATAGGTGATAAGCTATACTCATCTTGAGCTCGGTACCTAATATCTCTTGTAGATTCCTTCAAAATTCGCTAGTGAATAATGCATCTCTATCACTGACTATGCTACTAGAATCCCATGATTTCTAACTATGTTCTTCACAAACAACATCGCCAAAACATGTGCCATCCTGGATGACTTGGCTGGAAAAAATGGGCATTCTTGGTCAACCTTTCCACTATAACCCTTATACTTTCATTTCCCCTATTCAACCTTGGTAACCCGTCTATAAAATCCATGGATATCGAATCCCACTTCCAAACTAGAATCTCTAAAGGTTAAAGCAACCTACTCGGCTTTAGATGTTCGACCTTCACTTTTTGACAGTTAACACACTTCCTAACCCACATGCCAATATCCCTCTTCATGCCTTCCCAATGGAAGCCCCTCTTCATATCTTGATACATCTTGGTCCCTCCAGGACGAATCATAAACTTGGATCCATGACATTCCTCAAGAACTTCTCTTCTCAAGTTCTCCACATCTGGAACACATAACCATCCCTTCTTTCTCAACCATTTTCTTTGGTCAAGAGACAAATCTTTCAAATCAACCGCCTCGATTCCAATCTCAAGCCTTCTAATCCTCTAAATTAATAATGGAACCTCCTTCTGTTTAGCTGCAATTTTCTCGATCAACACTAGTCGAACTTCTAAATAGGATAATATGGCAGTACTCTGAATAAAACTAGCAGTAGATCTTAACTACGCACTGCAATAGGCTCAAGCTTCAATATCCTTCCAAATATGGATAATATAGCCAACACCACATTCTAATGTTTTCTACTAAGAGCATCTGCTACCTTATTTCCTTTCCCAGTAGTATCTCTATACTGAAATCATAAGCAGCCAATAACACAAGCCAACACTGTTGTCTCATACTCCTTTTGAGAGAATAAGTATCTTAGGGACTTATGATTGAATAAGTATCTTAGAGACTTATGATTGGTACACAACTCAAATATCTCCCTTAAGAGATAATGCCTCCCAATCTTCAAGGCAAAAATCACCGCGGCTAACTCTAAGTCATGAGTAGGATATCTTACTTCGTGTGATCTCAGCTACCTAGATACGTTAGCAGTGACTTTTCCCTTCTGCATCAACATTGCTCCCAATCCTGTCCTACATGCATCTGTGTATACTAGTAACCTTTGGTTTCCATCGGGAACTACTAACACAGAAGCATTGGTCAACAAATGATTTAACTTAAGGAACCCTTCCTAACATTTATCGGACCAAACAAAGTTTACATCTTTCCTGGTCAAATTAGTCAAAGGTGCTATTGTCCACGAGAAATTCTAAATGAATCTTCGATGATAGCCAGCAAGTCCAAGAAAAATCCTGATCTCGATTACCATCTCTAATCTCTTCCAACTGTTTACAACTTCGATCTTATCTGGATCGACTGACAATCCTTTCTCTGAAACCACGTGACCAAGAAACTTAACCTCTTTCTTCCAAAAATGACACTTAGAAAACTTCTCATTTAGCTAATACTGCCTCAACATCTCTAGCACGACTCTAAGGTGATCTCCATGCCCTCTCTCATCCATAGAGTACACAAAATGTCATCTATAAAGACCAACATGAATCTATCCAAATACTCTCGGAAGACTCAATTCATCAAATCCACAAAGAAAGCTAGTGCATTCGTAAACTTAAAAGGCATCACTAGCCATTCATTTGAACCATATCTAGTTCGTAATGGTTTCAAAGGAATGTTGTCATCTGCCACCCTTAACTGATGGAACCCCGTCACCAAATTCAAATGGGAAATCACCTTGTCTACACTCAGCTAATCAAACAGATCATCTATCCTTGGTAGAGGGTACCTATTCTTGATCATCCTTTCATTCAACTTATGGTAGTCGATGCACATCCTTAAGGACCCAACTGGTTTCTTCACGAACAGCACGACCGCTTTCCAAGGCGAACTTCTTGGTTTAATAAAAAAATCTCCCTCAAGATCCATCACATGCACCTTCAATTCCTTCATCTCTGTCATTGTCATCCTACTAGGTGGCCTGCTCATGGGTTCAGCTCCTGGCACAAGGTCTATCTGAAACTCAATAGCTCATTTCGGTGGTAATCCCATAACCGGCTCAAAGACATCTACAAATTCCCTTGCTACTCAAACCCGACTAAGCTATTCTCCAACCTCCATGGCACTTAACAATGCCCGAACACTTCTACTAGAATTTTCCACTGAGGAGATGATTCGGTTTTGAATATCTGGGTATTTCAATGATATTTCCCTTATCTTGCCAAAATATCCTAGCCTCATAATTACCCAACAAATCATACCCAAAACGATCCAGTAATCTACGAATCAAAAACATGCAGACTACATGTAAACTTATGACCAAACAAATCTCGTTCTAAGTAGTCACATCTCATCCCTAGAGTTGCATATCCTCCCATTAGATTTGTAACCCTCGTGGAAGTAATAAGGTATGTGGGCTCAATGCATAACCTATCAACCAAATACTATGATATAAATGAATTTGATGCACCAGTATCAAATAGTACCCTAACGGGTATACACTGAGTCAAAAGCGTACCTTCCATCACAGTTTTCCCTTTCTCTACTGTAGTAGGCCTAGAAGAAGATAATTGTCCAATCACAAAAACCAATACTCCGTCTGCCCTGACTGGCTCGGGACATCAGTTCTTATAATGCCCAATTTCGTCGTAGTTAATGCATTTCACATTCTTCTTCCCTATAGGCTTCTTCCTTTTGCCTGTCCAGCACTTGTGAGCATAATGACCCTTCTTATCACACTTGAGGCATGCCAAATTAGCCTTTTCCTTCTCGGCAGCCTCCCGTTTTTGGGTTCCCTTCTTCTTAAAGAATTTCCTCTTCTTCCCTGAGGACCCTGGGATTCATCTGGTTTCTACCTAGTAGAAATAATAAGCATTTCCTCATGGCGAATAGCCATTTCCACCACCACATTACAAGGTTCTTGGACTTGTTTCATGGTTATTCTAGCAAGCTCCGACATTAGTTCTTGAATGAACCTCTCATTCCTTCGGATGTCAGTACCAATCAACTCATATCCATATCGAGGCATCTCATCAAACTTAGTAGAATACTTGATTACTGACATTTCTCGCTGGACTAAATCCATGAACTTCCTCATCAATGCCAATTTTGCTACTTCAGATAAAAACTTCTGCTCAAACCTCATCTTGAAATTTGTCCATGTCAACAATTCCTCTAGAACTCCGGCGGTCACACTATTCCACCAATAGAGCGTTGCCCCTTGCAACTGTCTATAGACCACCCTCCTTTTTGTCCATCATCCAATCCTAGATTAGTAAAGATCCTCTCACAGCTTAGTAGTCAATTCTCAACTTCAACAACATCCTCTATTCCCACAAACGACTTTCCACCTAAACTGGTGTTGTCCCTACTCAACTTAGCATAGTTATTCCTAAATAGAGCCACAGACTACAAGAAAAAACATTATTTATAGCATTGAAAATGTTAAAAACATAGCGTTTTAATGGTAGATGCTATTTATACCAACCAAAAACAATTAGGATGAAATATAAGAAATACTAAAACGCTATATGCTGGTAGGAGACTTGTTTTAGGAGGCGGGCTCAAAGTTTATTTTGGCGGCCGCTTGTTTTTCTTATTCTTTCATTCGTCTTCCCCTCTCCTAAAGGAATAAAACCTTAAAAAAAACTTGTCTTGTTTGCTTGTCTCTTTTGTATTCATCAGTGCATGTTCATCTTCTCTTTTGCTCTCGTCTTTGCCTCTATAATCGCCCTGAATGGATTGCTGGTCGAGACTTTTTCAAACGAAACTGGCAGATTTGTCTACGATAATAAGAAGTTGGGAACAGTTTGTAATTTTGAATTCAAGTTCCGCACTATGAACAACAAAAGGTATGTCTAACCTTAGTCTCACTGTATCTATTATTTTTATCAATTTAAACTAAGTTTCCTCCTTTTTATATTGCATTTTTTTGGTCTGCTTTGTTATTTTATAAAGTCATGCTTCCATTCAAACCATGTCCTTTTGTTTTATTTAACAAAATTAGTTTTGAATTTGGCTGAATTGCTCTCAATTAAGGAGCAATCCCACCTGTAGTTGATTTGCCTCAGCTCAGTTTAGGATACCTAGTTTGAAAGAAAAGGTAATAAAAGATGTTTGTGGTGTGATTATTCACCTATGTTACACGTTATGCTAACATATTCAACAATGTTTAATTTGAAAGATAAGGTGATATCAGGAATGATTAGCTGATCGCTGGCTGAAAAAGTAGATAAATACAGTCATATGGACAAAGTTAATTGGTATTATAGTATGTGTGAATGATGATTGTATGTAAGATGTACACAGTAACTGTACATGGCACGCAAATGCAATGAATAAATACAATTAACTCCTATGTGTGATTGATCATATATATGGACCTATGGTCAAGAAAGCATATTGTTGTTTATGCCAGTCTAACAACAACTATGATGCCATAACGATTGCAACTGTAACCAGTAAGCCTACAGTAAAGAAAAGCCCTAACGTATGATACATCGGGACATCATATAGTTTGTCCCTTATGAAAATTGTTCCATTCTTTTGTTAAAATGGATAATTCTGATTTTTGTATGAAAACTGAGAAGCATATGAATGAGCGATGATAATTGTATACGGTGGCTACTGTGAAACCATATGTCGATTTTACAATCCAATATTCAATGCACCGTTGAACATTAGAATATTGTCACCCATTTTAACTAGGCTATTTCTGGATTAAGCGGAGATAATTACTTCTGCACCAGTTATAACAGAAATATCTCTAATTTTATTTAAAAACATAATATGTGTTCAGAAGTTAGCTTACTTTTAAAATAGATCTTCCCTCGGTTAAGCACATGTTGTCGATATAGTTTAGGAGCATCTATTGGATGATTAACTATAGTATAATCAAACATGAATAATCTCTAATAAAGGATGTTTATTGGTTGCTACAATAATTTGATAATAATATGCCTTATTATTCAAGGAACATTTGCAGTAAAATTATATAATGCAGCATACAAACAAAATATGTCACTGTTTTAATATTTGAGGCTCATGGCTTGGCTAATCAAGGAATCAAATAAAAACAATATATTGTTTGAATTTGATTTAATAAGTAAAAAACTGACTTATTTAACTTTGAAGTTTACTAACCAGGTTTTTTAACCTGAAATACTAAATAATACAAAATTATAATATATATGCTCTGCAACACAGAGTCAAATGTGGTAATTTGCTTGACAATGTAGAAAATGAAAGTGGGATATTATTCTTCGGAATTTTATGCCCTTGTTTGGAGTTTACTCGCCAGTTTCTTCTGTGACTGGTTTTTTATTTAAGTGTTTCATATTAACCTAACACAATGACAAATGAAAATAACATATTAATGTCAATCTGTTATTTTATATTTGTTACTTATACTATTATAATCTTTACCCGGTCATTTCTATTTCAGAAGTTCCTGTAGTTTCAAAATTGCAAGATTGTTAGATTTCGATGGTTGAGCATATGCTTAAATGCTTCGTGGGCATAGTATTAAGAGTTGGAAGTTCTAATCTGAATTCATGCTAACACAATAGTGTAAGTCAGTGAGAAGGGAGTTGGATGGGTCTTTATTTGTTATTTGGAAGGCGGAAAATGTGATTATCCGTGCTATTTCCTGTATGTAGATGTTTATCTGCACGCTTGCCTGGTTTTGTTGCTTTATCTGTTCGGTTCTTTTTAAATTCATATTGGGTCATTTCTTATTTTTGATTCTATTAGTATTATCTCTGTTTAGTCGGCTATTTTTGTAGTTTGACTTGTATTGGTTCTCATGTTTTGCAATTGGTCAGTTGCTTGGATAAGCTCGGTGTCTACGCCTGATAGGCAGAAGCGATGACATTGTAATTGCGGTTAGCAAAGGCCTTACATTATTCGTAGTCGATGCCTTCTTTTAATTAGAACTACTTTTTTGTTTTCCATTTGCTCTATATCATTTGCTCGGTTTTGTATGGATTATCACTGTTATTATAAGTTTGTAGCATTGGTTATTTTTACTGGATAGTTATATGCCATATCTGTACAATATCCCAAAAATTTATAATTTTTTCAATGATGGATTCAACTAGCCGGCTTGTTTTTTGTTAGTTTTGTGCATATATTATCTTTTATAATATTGTGCTTAGTGTATATTCCTGTATCTACTTCCAAAACATAGAAACAAATATAGGCGGACTGATATCAAAACTCAGGTCGCTTCCATGGAAAAAGATGTCTATGATTCGTTAACTTTCCATTTCCTTTTTTGTAAAACAGTTTCAACATTAAGGTGTCAGCCGGACTAGGCCTAAGTGACCTATTTAACTAATGGGCTGGGCTGAGTTGGCCCATTAAGTAAGTAGTTTAAATGGTCTGGCTTTTCCATATATTCCTGTATCCATTCATATAATTATTGATTTACACATTTATTTTGTAATGACTTACACATTACTCACACTATTTGTTGGGTATAGGATTATTGATTTAAATATCCAATTTGTAACTACTTGCACCTTACTGACCCTATTTTGAGCTACTGAACCTTAGGAATACAAGGACATGGAGTGAACCTGGAAGTGGCAACACATATTGTCTATTTTTTTCCTTACCTGTCCCAACTTCTGCACTCATCTATGTCAAAAGCTAAAAGGCTTAAAAAACATGATACAAATGAAGGGTTTATGTACATTTTGGTTATTGCCTCTTTGAGAGAAGTACCACACACTGAAGGATCTGCTAATGCGCTTTTCATTGGAGGATTCTCGGACGAGGATACAAGGTAGGTTAAACCTGATCTATTTGCTCCTGAATCCAAATCTGAATATTATAAGCTTGTGAAATTACATAACCTTTGATTTTTGCAGTTAAAATTAACACCAAATTCTAGCAAAAGCCTAATAATGGTCATTAGCAATACAGGTGAGTTTAAACTTGTTCCTTTTTAAGCATAGCATTTTACTATCAAAATGATTACTCATCAACTGTTGTAGATGTCGAGGTACATTGGGGTTCAAAAGATTTGTTGCTTGTTACACCTTTTAGAATTGATGGTTCTCGCATCGACGGAGTTAAAGAATACAAGGTAAGTTGTAATCTATATTAGTAAATTTAAACGTGATATTATGACTTATGTAGTTTGTTCCTAACACTTAGACTAATTTTCCTTGCTTTAGGTTGAAGCATTGAAAGAAACAAAATTCACAGATAAACTGGTTATTGTGTTTCCTGCAACTGGTACTTCATCCATCCTCAGTTTTTGGTTTTTTTGTACAGATAAAAATGAATAAAGTTAATTTAATCTTAAAGTTTCAACCATCTTGGTGCCATTATATAAAAAAGCAGCTCTCATTGATAACGAAAAGGCGATTGGTAGAATGCAGTAACATATAAACAATTGAATCTGGAGTTAGTGCAAACCGTCTCGTGGACTGTAGTCCATTTATTTTTGTTCATTTTTTGCGTATTTCTGAGTCTACGGAGCAAACAAATTAAGGTTGCCTATTTTTAAGTGAACATCATATGCACATGTGGTTAAAAAAATCGAAAATGAGATGGATTTGACACTAGTTGACCTAGAAGGCTTTTTACTCTAGGCTATTATAATGGTTGTTTCAGTTACAGCTTCAACCACAAGTGGCAAGCCATTACCCAAGGGGAACCTAAAGAAAACAATCAATGCTTGTGACTGTAAACTAGATCTTGATCTAGCAAAGAAGGTTCTTGATTTTGTTGAAAGCAGAATGGAACAATTGCTCCAAATCTCTCTGCAGCTGCAGGAACCGAAGTAGCTGCAAACTTATGGGAACTGCTGGTGGATTATCTGCATTGATCAAAATACCCGCTTGCAATGTTCTGTTTCTTGGATCAAAAAGGAAACATCTTGCTGGATTTTCTACGTCGACATCATAGATTCATGTTGGATTTCTTGAGCAAACCAAGATTTTTCAAAGCATGCCTCCTCCTTTGAAGACACGTGCTTTGAGACAGATTGTTGCAAAACCTACACTAGTTGCACGTGTTGATGTGAATAGATCAGATACAAGTGGAGTATTTGGAAGGACAACATTGGAACAAATTCGGAAAAAAAATTGAGAAGGGGCGGGAACCACCACCTTCGAAGCAACTGAAACCTCTTCCTATTCCTGATTCGGTACCTAAGAAGAAAAGAGGTAGTCATAGGCTGGGGAAAAAGAAAGAAAGGTTTAATTTTGTTTGGAAGAATTTTCTAGTGATATTATGTTGTAAATACGATGTTATTTTTACTATAATTATATTTGTTTACAACATTACTGACACGCAATTACTGATATGAGGAAGCTGGCAAATCGAATGCAGTTTGGAGTACCAGAGGAGAGTTCTTTAGGTCAGTTAGCAAACTTATTGCTTTGTTGTTTTCTTTCTTTTGCTATTACTTTTCTAAGTAATCTATTTTCTGATAGCAGAATCTTATCTCGATTTTTTTGTTACAGTTATATGTGGATATGTATATACTGACTATCAACTAAAACTATGTCTGCGACATTAATAAAACCTTTGATATCTTTTATCCACGATGACATTTATATTATTTAACTGTTTAACCATACTATATATGAATTTCAAGATTTCATACAGAATGTGCAACATTATTTCAATAATAAACTGTTGGGCGAATTCTCATCCATGAGATCACGAGGCCAAGGAGCATCAATTTCGTCCAGAATCACCATTTACATACGGTATCCATGTCCATTCGGTACCTATGCCTAGCCGAACCAAACCCCATCCCTCATATACCGAACCAACACCTCTCCTTCCCAATACCGGACCAACCATGCCGAACCAACCTCTACTAGGCCATCACCGGTCCAAACAACTACCGGACCAATCCACTGCAAACCTCCTGCCGAACCACACTCCTCTATACAATACGAACCAGTTCCATCCACCACGATGCCGAATCAACCCTTCTACCAATCAACACCGAACCAACCCATTTCCCTCGCTACCGAGCCAAGTCAAAGTGACACCACCGGACCAAGTCACGTCCACACTGCCGAACCAAAGTGTTGCCGAACCAGGACGCCGCCAGGCCAGAATTGCTTCAGCCCAGACCCACCAGCAGCTATATACATCCAAGACCCCTGCCCCCATCCTCAATCTATAAATAGAGGGGCAGGGGTACAACAATGGCAGACAAGTTTGAGAGCTCAAGCACGGAAGGAACTTTCAAACAACTTTCATATACTTATATATAAAGCATTGTACTTGTAATCTGAAAGAAAAGAGAGAATAACATATAAAGTGGACGTAGGCACGTTCTGGCCGAACCACTATAAATCTGCGTGTCTTTTACCGTTTAGCCCTTGTTTTTTATATATTTGCATAAATCACCCAAACCGCTAAGAATAACCTAAAATCCACTAAATCATACGACTTTGAGGTGTTTGTCCATTTTTTGTGCAAACATTTTTGGTGCTTTCACTGAGAGCTTGGAATTCGAAGCTTCAGCTTCTCTCATTCAACCTTCTTTCCCAAATAGCACCCTTCATTGCCTAGGAAACATGACTTCCAGGCTGAGAAAAGACGCTAACAAGGGAAAGAACATCGTAACTAGCAGCATTCTGGATCCAGTAATCACAGATCAAGAGAATCATCCCATTCCAACAGCAGTACCGAACGAGGATCAGACAAACCCGACAGCCCCTGCCACAGAACAACCGGTAGTAATTACTAGGGCAGATCTAGACAGAGTTGTGGCTGAAGTAACTAACCGCTTCGCATCCCAACAAGAAGCTTTGGTAAACCAACTCATGTCACGCTTGAGGGATGCCGAAGAATCTAACAGCAACACTGAATCATGGGGTGAATCTCAATCTGGAGGATCTCGAAGACAACAAAGGTCTTCCCTCTTCGAAGAAGCTATCAACAGGAACAACAATGATAGGGGCCGCGCCCGGACTCAGCCCGAACTCCGGCTCGAGGAAGCGCTTGGAACCGAACCCAACGAGGGAGGCACCAGGCGAGGGTCGGATGTAGCTGAGCCAGTCTTGCCGCCTAATCATAGAAACCTCATTGAACGGAGCCGAGCTAGAACTCAGCCCGAAGTTGACCCCATGGAAATGCTCGAAACAGAACACCGCAGGGAAAGATCAAGGCAGGGGCCAACTGTAGCTGGTCCTAGCATGCATCCGAGCAGCCAAGGACAACCACTGGGTAACATCAGAAGTGATAGACTATACCATCCTACAGGTCATCTGGACGAGATCGATCCCGCAGGGAAGAACCAAGATCTTTCTTATCTGCCCCATATTCTGATGAGAGGATGGCACGATTGTTCAGAGAATGCGTCCAACGGGACCAAAGAGATCGTGGGATAGGTGCTAGGGTAACCACCCCTTTCACCCGCGATATTGAAATTGCCATCACCCCCCGAGAGTGGAAAATGCCGACAATGGAACCATACAAGGGAACCTCTGACCCCGTTGTACACCTGCAAAGATACACACAACATATGCTCATGAGCGGAGCAACGGAAGGAGTTTTGTGTAAATGCTTTCCGCTAGTCCTAGCAGACCTAGCTACCTCCTGGTTCTGCCATCTACCCCAAGGATCTATCAGCTCATGGAAGATGTTGAAAGAAAAGTTCATTAGCCAGTTCTGCATTCATGTGGAACAAACCAAGGATGCTTATTCTCTATCTACTGTCAAACAGAAATCCGGAGAGACACTGCAACAATACTTGACCCGGTTCAACGCCGCAGCGGCCGCAGTCCAAGATGCCGATGAGAAACTCACCCTAATGGCCCTCTGTAGCGGCGTGCACCCAGATACCAAGTTTGCCAGAAGACTAACTAAAGAAAAACCATCTACCTTGCCCAATTTCTTCCATGAAGCTGGGAAGTACATGAGACTCGAAGAGGCTGCCACTAAAAGGCAGACAGGACCACAGGCTAAGACGGCTCATGGAAACGCCCCCGCCGCAGCAAAGGACATTCGGTGAAACGACTCTAGAGACAATGCAGGGGGCAAGAAGGGAGAAAAGCGCTTGTACCGACCAGGACCGAGATTTGACGCTTACACTCCCTTCAATGAAACAGTCAAGAACATCTTCCTGGCCACCCAGGACGAACTTACATACAAGCTCCCCCCGTACAAGAAAGAGTTGGATCGCGCAATCCAGTCTGGAAAGTTCTGCCGTTTCCACGAGTCTCATGGGCACGATACCAGTGAATGCCACCATCTCCGAGACCTAATTGAAGAACACTTCAGGAGAAGGAGGCTGGAACGCTATGTAAAGGGCCAGGATAGGACCCCAGCTCCCGCCAAGGAAAACCCAGGGCAGCTCCACCCAGAGACAGGTGGAGGAAATCGCAACACCAGCGGTTCCAGCCAAGAGAAGATAGCGGTCCGTACAATATCTGGAGGGCCACACATCGCCGACAAGAGCTGGGCAGAAATGGAAAGATATGGAAACTCACTCAGAAGCGAGGGAGACTGCGTCAATTCTGTTATGGAAGAACGCCACCCTAAGCGAAGGGAAAATAACGACATCACATTCAGTGGGCGCGACCTAGAAGGAAGGCAATACCCTCATATGGATCCTATGGTCATCTCTGCCTGGTTCGGCCCAGCTGAAGTTTTTCGAATCCTAGTAGACACTGGAAGCTCAGTGAATATTCTGTTCAAGCATGCTTTCGACAAAATGAAACTGTCAATGAAGGACGTGTCTCCCTGCAACAAACCGCTACATGGTTTCACTGGAGAAGCAAAGATGCCCCTCGGACAATTGGATCTCTTTGTTGAATTGGGAAGTCATCCCCGCTCCGCTGTTCGGAAACAGACATTCATGCTAATAGACAACCACTCAGCCTACAATGCCTTTTTGGGAAGACCAGCCTTGTCCGACTTCCAAGTCTTCCTCGCCTCATGGTGCCTGAAGATGAAATTCCCAACGGATAATGGAGTGGGAGAAGTAGAAGGAGATCAAGACGTCGCTCGGGACTGCTATGTAACCGAACTTCGCAATAATCGCAGGAGAGATAAGGGGAAAAATGCAGAGACTATTCTCTGCATGAAAAGCTTGGAAGCATAGAAACTAAAGAAAGCCCCTCCTCTTCGGTATACCAGTGACAATTTCAGTGAATTAGACCCCAGGGACAAAGAGGAGGAGGCCACCTCTAAGCCTGCAGAGGCTATGAAATTCGTATCTGTAGATAAACGCGATCCAAGTAAACTGCTGAGAGTCGGATCTCAGTTAAAAAGAGAATTAAAGAATCAACTCATTGATTTTCTTCGCCACAACATGGATGTGTTTGCATGGACACACGCTGATATGACTGGAATCTCCCCGGACATAGCATGCCACGCCATAAACATCGATCCTACCAAGGTGCCGGTAAAGCAAAAGAAGAGAAGTATGGGGGCAGAACGATCAGCAGCCCTCGAGGAAGAAGTAAAGAACTTACTTGCCGATAACTTCATACGTGAAGCCATCTACCCGGAATGGATCGCCAACCTGGTACTGGTAAAGAAAGCTAATGGGAAGTGGCGAACATGGATCGATTTCTCCAACTTAAATGACGCTTGCCTGAAAGACTGCTTCCCGCTCCCCCGAATCGACCAACTCGTGGACAGCACTACCGGGCACGAACTTTTATCCTTTATGGACGCATACTCAGGATATAACCAGATCCCTATGCACTCCCCCGACCAAGACCACACTAGCTTCATCACTGACCGAGGATTGTACTGCTACAAGGTAATGCCATTTGGACTTAAAAACGCTGGAGCTACTTATCAGCGCCTCGTCAACAAGATGTTTGCAGAATTGATAGGACGAACTATGGAAGTTTATGTGGATGACATGCTGGTAAAATCAAGGAAAGCCAACGACCATATAAACCACCTGGGCGAGATGTTTCAAGTACTTCGCCAACACGGAATGAAGCTGAACCCTCTAAAGTGCTCCTTCGGAGTATCATCGGGAAAGTTCTTGGGATTCATCGTTCATGCCAGGGGGATTGAAGCAAACCCCGAACAAGTCCGGGCCTTGCGAGATATATAGATACCATCCACTCGAAAAGAGATGCAGAGCCTAAACGGAAAGGTGGCCGCCCTAAGCCGGTTCATCTCTAAAGCAACTGACAAATGCATTCCTTTCTTCGAAGCCCTAAAGAAAGACAAAGGAAAATTTGAATGGACCGATGAGTGTTCAACAGCTTTCCTTAACCTAATCGAACACCTCCAGAGGCCACCAGTACTCTCAAAACCTAATGAAGGCGAAGAACTATACCTATACCTTGCTGTGTCACCACATGCCCTAAGCACCGCGTTGGTGAGAGAAAACAACCGCACGCAACGGCCCGTATATTTCATTAGTAAGAGGTTTACGGGGGCAGAAGTCAGATACCCTAAACTTGAAAAGCTAGCATACTGTTTGCTTATCACGTCACGGAAACTGCGACACTATTTCCAGTCTCATTCCATCGGAGTTTTAACCGATCAACCGCTAAGGCAAGTGCTCCATCGCCCCGACACTTCTGGGCGATTACTTAAGTGGTGCATCGAACTAAGTCAATATGATATCACTTACCATCCTCGCACCGCTATCAAGGGGCAAGCCATAGCTGATTTCATTGCCGAATTCACTACTAGTGAAGGTAAGGACCAATCTGAAGTAGCAGAAGATATCAAGTGGAATCTCTTCGTAGATGGAGCATCGAACGAACAAGGCTCGGGGGCAGGTGTTGTGATAATCACCCTCAGGGGAAAGAAGCTGCACTACGCTCTAAGATTGGAATTCGCTGCCACCAACAACGACGCAGAATACGAAGCAGTGATAGCCGGATTAGAACTTGCACTGGAAATTGGAGTCAGTTCTTTATGTCTCCATAGTGATTCTCAACTTATTGTAAATCAAATACTTGGAGAATTCCAGACTCGAGGAGAACGACTCACAGCGTATCTGAAGAAAACCAGGCTACTGCTTAATCAATTAGATCACTATTTAATCAAACACATTCCCCGAGAAGAGAATCAAGAGGACGACGAACTAGCAAGACAAGCTAGCATGAAGAACATCACTATTTTTGGAGAATTAACCATCCCAAAACAGCTGGCACCAAGTTTCGAGCAAGTAAATCTGATAGCTGCAACCGAAGAAGAAACATGGATGACCCCTATCCGAGAATACTTACAAAACGGCACCCTACCCGACGGGCGAAATGAAATTAAGAAAATTCTAAGGAAAGCTGCCCGCTACACAATGCAAGAAGGCATACTCTATCGGCGCGGCTTCTCTAACCCCTTATTGAGGTGCGTTGCTGGGAGAGAAGCCAAGGAAATTCTATCCAATATCCATCAGGGAAGTTGTGGAGACCACACCGGAGGGCAGACCCTAGCAAAAAAGATACTCCGATATGGGTATTTCTGGCCCACTTTAAACAAAGATGCCTTAGACTTCGTCAGAAGATGCGACAGATGTCAAAGATTTGCTAAGATTACTCGACTACCAACCAATGAAATTACTCAGATGACCAGCCCTTGGCCCTTCGCAATATGAGGAATTGACTTAATTGGCGAACTGCCAATGGGCCGAGGCGGGGCCAGACATGCTATAGTGGCAGTTGACTATTTAACCAAATGGGTGGAAGCGGAGCCTCTGAATAAAATATCTTCAACTAAAGTTATCAACTTCTTAATCAAAAACGTTCTGTGCAGGTACGGGGTTCCACTCAGAATCATATCAGACAACGGGCTTCAATTTGACAGCGAGGAATTTGCGGACTGGTGTCAAGAGCACGGAATTCATAAGGGCTTCTCATCCGTGGCTTATCCCCAGGCAAATGGACAAGTCGAAACTATCAACAAGATTCTCAAGACTCTAATTAAGAAGAAGCTTGAAAAGTCAAAAGGCGCTTGGGTAGACGAACTTCCTACAGCACTTTGGGCCTACCGCACATCTTTTAGAACATCAACAGGGCATACTCCTTTCTCTTTGGCATACGAATCAGAGGCAATGCTCCCAGTTGAGACTATTGTGCCTTCCCACCGTAGGATCCACTACAACCCAGAAGAAAACGAAGAACTCCTCCACATGTCTTTGGATCTAATTGAGGAGAGAAGGAATGATGCAGCACTCAAAGCAGCAGCTCACAGACAAAAAGTGGTAGCACTATACAACTCCAAAGTCAAACATCGCAGCTTGCAAGAAGGAGATCTTGTCCTCAAGCGAATCTTTCCGCGTCCAGGAGCGCTGGATCCAATCTGGGACGGACCATATGTAATTCATAAAGATCTCCGCAACGGAGCTTATATTTTGTCAACAGTGGACGGAGAGGTGTTCCACAGGGCATGGAACATCCGATACCTCCGTCGATACTTTTCTTAACTTGTACTGCCCATACGAAGTGAATTAACAAAGAGAATCAGCGGACGTAGGCATTTTCGTGCCGAACCACTTTAAAAAACTTGGCTCTTCTTAACTTGTTCCTTTATATCTTGGCTACTTGTTAAGCTTTATCCTTTGCTGTTGAAAAAAATCCTTTGCAGATGACATTTCAATTCAAGAGCTTCACAACACAACTCCACCTGGACAAAATCCAACAGGTACGCTGCGATCCTATGCCCTCGCCAATGAGACACTTTGTAACGACCCGCCGCTCTGACCGTCTCTAGTCGGTAATTAAACCAACTAGAAACGTTCAAAATGACAGATTGTTATTTAGTTTATAACATTTAAACAGAATCAGCCACAGAATCACAGAATAATCATAATATTATTCATAAATGAATTTTTCTTTTACATATATCAGAGTTTATACAATAAATTACATTTGAATTTATACAGCGGAACAATTTATATTTATTAAGTACAAGAAAAATTTTACTGAAAAACTTTAGTGAATGCCGAAATCCCCCTCTCTCTAACTTCGCTGCGAGAAAATCTTCAAAAATGATTCTAATTTTCAAAATACCCTTTATTTTAAAGATTTTTTTTTTATATACTTCTTTAGATTTGAAAACACTTTCTTTAAAGTGATTCTAGTAACTATTCATATTAAATGCCATAAACTAAGCTTTGTGTAAACCAAAGCTCTGATACCACTTTGTAACGACCCGCCGCTCTGACCGCCTCTAGTCGGTAATTAAACCAGCTAGAAACGTTCAGAATGACGGATTGCTATTTAGTTTATAACATTTAAACAGAATCAGCCACAGAATCACAGAATAATCATAATATTATTCATAAATGAATTTTTCTTTTACATATATCAGAGTTTATACAATAAATTACATTTGAATTTATACAGCGGAACAATTTATATTTATTAAGTACAAGAAAAATTTTACTGAAAAACTTTAGTGAATGCCGAAATCCTCTCTCTCTAACTTCGCGGCCTGAAAATCTTCAAGCTGTAAAAATACTCGGTTTGACCCGAGCGTTAATTGCAAAACACAAAAACACTCGAGTCAGGATTAATCTTAATTCAAGTAATTAAATTTGTAATGAACTGAATAAAATGGAAACAGAGATGATGAAACAAATGAACTAATTTAAAATCTATTTTAGATTTTTACATTAACAATTTCATTTTATTTTTTCTGTCGAACGTGTATGGCTGCAGTACACACGTGTACTCATACCCATGTGCACTGCCTCGCCAACACATGTGTGCACCAACAAGAGCAAGCGTGCAAGTGCAAATCACAAAGATCACAAAGGAATGCTCAAAGCAAAACTAGTGCCAACTTGAACAAAAACATGAAGCAAACAAACATGCAGCAGCAGCAAGAATACAACACGGATCGTGCACAGGCAGTGAAGCAAGTACAGTGAAACAAATGCAGCCGACACAGTAGCTCAAAGGCAGAGCATATGCTAATGAAGATCACAAATGTACATAAGAGAAGAACATCAACAATGACAAATGTGCATAGGTCAGAAACCACAAATGGTCAAGTGTCACAAAAGTTCAAGTGACAAAATGCATAGAGCAAGCATGAAATCCAGACCGTGTACAGGGCAGTGAAGCAAGTACAATTTTCAGTGAAACAAGTGCATGGAGCAAATGATACAAGCTACATGAAAACAACAAATATTAGCAGATGGAATGTGCCACTTAAATCCCAAAATGAAATCATCGGATATGAACATATAAAAAATTAATATGGCAAGGCAGCAGCGCTCCTGCAACTGTTGGTTCTAACTAAAATTGTGTTACGTCTTTCAGTTATTTGTTAAGTCTATAAAATGAGGCAATAATGATTTGCCTGTAGAAACATAAAATTACTTCGTGCATGCTAGCACAGACCTTTTGGTTTTGGACTTCAAGTTTTGTGTTTTGCATTTTCAGTATGTATTTTAAAAAGCATGGAAGAGGAGCAGAAAGTGGAAAAATCATAGCCATTACAACAAAAGGGGAAAATAGTAAAGGGGAGAGATCTTTATGTTTCCAAAAATGCAGAAAATAAAAATAAGTGATATTCAATTTTATATGTTAAAATCATTTTCTAAATCGGTTTTTTTCAAAATTTTCAGAAATAATTAACTGAATGCATTGCGGTTGTTACGAAAATCCAAAACTGAAAACCGCAAACCAACAAGGCCTTATACTTTCCTGAAAATACTTTCTGGCCCACGTCAATGGTGTGGTAGTTTGAAATACAAAGTGTTCAAATGAACACGGTAAGCTACATGATGATCAAACAATATGCAAGCCAAACTACAGTGCAACTGAGAAGCACACAACTGTGTGTATACAAATGATCAGTCAGAAAACCCAGGCACAACAATGCAGTTAACACAGCAGCTCACGGCAGAGCATATGGAAATGCATCAGTGACCAAACACTACAAACTGCAACATGCTTGAAGACTGAAACATATCAGGTATGCAAACAACAATGGATATGAAGACTGATGAACAATATAAGCTTGCCCAGGAACTATTTTTATTCATTAATTTTCACTTTTCTAAACTAATTATTAACTCAAGTGCAAAATAACAAATGGTCTAATGGTTACCAGGCATGGGACAAACATGCAAGTTTAAATTCAAAATGCAATTGTTTGCAAACAGTTTCCAAGCAAGATATTTAGTAGCATCTGTACTTATCAATTTAATAAAAATTAAATTCAATAGTATTTGTCCTCATTAGTTTTAAAACAAAATTATAGTGTCTGTTTTTATCAACTTAAAACAAAACCAATAGCATAGCACCTGTGCTTAACAGTTTTTAAAAACAAAACTAATAGCATCTGTTCTTATTAGTTTTAATTCAAGCAATCGAGCAAGAGATAGCAATTAGCCCCAAATCATAGCATGCAAATTAACCGAGCCGATGATAACAGATAACACACAAAAACATAGTATGCAACCAACATTCAAATTCAACAAATATAAATACTTGCATTAAAATAAATCGTGAGCCAAAAGACTCACCTTTCACCGAATCAAAATGGAGCGCACGCGAGTCGAAACAAAAATGAAGCCGAAGCCCCAAATTGGATCGCAAGCCCTAGTTTCCGGAGAGGAACGAAAATGAGAACTGAAGCCGCCATTCTTTTTCTTTTTATTTTCGTTTAGGTTTTTTTTTCCGAATGAGTGAAAAATATGAAACGGGTTTGGATTGAATTAACAAGGGAACGGTATCAAAAATAAACATGGGCCGATATTACTACAAAGCCCACTCAACCCTTAACAAAAATTTTGAAGGGAATTTAAATAAATTTACAAACTTCAAACTCAAATTTTTTAAATTCAAATATGTTCTTCATATTAACTTGAAAAATTCAAATAGCCTCATAGTTTCAAATCCAAATTTAATTCAATTTTTAATTTACATAAGTAATAATCCTTATATCCAAGTTTTTTTTTTTCTTAAGTCATTAGTTTGAATTTCAATTACAAATTAAATATTCAATTTCAGCTCCAAAGTCAAGTTTAAATTTTTATTCAACTTCTTATAGATTAAATTTAAAAATTTAATCGCCAATTTCATTGTTATATTGAAAATTCAATTTAAATTATCATTCATGTAACGACCCGTATTTTACGTGTCGATAAATCGTAGAATTTGCAGGTCGATAGTGTTGATTGTGTTGCCTCTAGCTTGAGTCGTGACCGACTCATAGGGTTGCCGAGTTAAGAAACTATGAGTCGTTAGCGAGTTAGCTTGGGCACGAGTCAACTGTGTGCAAGGTAGCTAACGGGTTAAGGAAATATACGAGATAACGACTCAGTGGGCCTAGGGTCTAAGTCATACACGACTTAGTGGGATAGTGGTTAGGTCGTGTACGAGTTAGTGGAAGTAACGACTTAAGGCTTTGGCCAACCCAGGAAGTTATACGACCTAAGGAGCTAACGAGTTAAGAGGGGTAACGACCTATAGGCTTGTGCGAGTTAGCAAGTTAGGTGATGAGTCGTGACCGACTCATAGGGACCGACTCAAGGGGCTTAGACGACTTAAGGTTGTAGCGGCTTATAGGGGTTAACGGTCTATAAGATCTAAGGCTTAGGTCGGTGGGCCGACTTAGTGGATAAGTCGTTGGGGACTTAGGCTTTTGAGTCGTGTCTCGTGGGATAAGGATTAGGCTTAGGTCGGCCGGGATAAGTCGTATGTGTCTTAAGTCGTGTGACCTTCTTGCTGTGTTGAGTCGTTAGGTCTTTGAGTCGGTAGAATTTAAGTCGGCATCTGGGTTAGTGTTAAGTCGGCAGTATATGTTGTATAGTTAAGTCGCAGGGTCGGCTGTGCTAGGTCGTGAGTCGGCAGGAGATGAGTCGTGGACGACTCATGATGAGTCGGGACCGACTCATGGGGCGACGACTCAGGGAGGTTCCAGCCTATAAATAGAGGGGTTCGGCTCACTTTTTGGCACCAGATTTCGAAGCGACGAAGTGCTGCCATTTTGGAAACTCGACTACAGTATTTTCTTCACTTCTTTCTCTACTTCTATCAAGTGCTAACATCCATTGAAGATTGAAGATCAAGATCAAAGATCAAGAGCCAAAGTTGAAGATTTTCATCCGAAGAGGCTAGATTTCACCGTTTCAAGTGAAATTTCTCCGGATCAAGCCCAAGTCCTTGCTGTCCAGATCTGAAGTTGTTTGATTTTAGGTTGTTTTGGTGATTTGGTGAGTGGTAGTTATCTCTCACGCGGATCCAAAGGAGTATATTGGATTGGTGGCATGTTTGGGTGTTAA
The DNA here is from genome assembly GCA_030765085.1 of Allium cepa. Taxonomy (NCBI): domain Eukaryota; kingdom Viridiplantae; phylum Streptophyta; class Magnoliopsida; order Asparagales; family Amaryllidaceae; genus Allium; species Allium cepa. The sequence goes on from CM060942.1 coordinate 684,741,831, forward strand.
AGTTAGAGATTTCATGCATTTTTCTTAGATCTAAGTCTAGATCCATGGTTTTTGAAGATGTTTACTTATGCAAGTTTGTTTAATAAGCATTAGAGACAAAACCCATGTTTTATAATTGATAGATCTATGCTAAAAACCATGATTTCACATATGTTGGACTTTTGCTCGTTTATTTACGAAATTCCCATTATAGTTGATATTGCTTAAATTGCTTAATAGATCTTGTTTGAATGATTGATTATTTGAATGTATGATTGATTTGATTGTTTCCAAGTTAGCTAGTAGTTGATTTGGAACAAGATGATGAAAGAGGATTCAAAAGCTATGGAAGAAGGCTCTTGAATGGTGAAAGCTGCTTAAGGCATATGTAGCGGATGTTGAAGCTCATATGTATAGATTGGATGATGTTGAGATGGGACTTTGCCATGATTTGATGAGGCAAACCATGTTGTTGAGTTGAGACTTTGCTTTGATGCGATGAAGCGAAGTATGATGTGAGTCTTGGCTTAATCCAAGCAGGGATCATTCCAAGCATGTTGATAACTTGAAGAGTAGTTCAAGTTGGTTGATAATGGATTGTTCAAGAGGTAGCTTGAGCTTGTATGAGGATAGTCGTCAAGAAGGATGGCTAGGAGGCTTGGATCTCGTCGTTGTTGAAGGTTCTAGCATGCTCAAAAGCAAGAGTACATGGGGCGCCCATAACGACTACAGGTAGGTAGTCGGGACACCCAAAAGACTACAGGTAGGTAGTTGAGTACTCTGGGCAAAGTAGATAAGTCCTAGGCACAAGGCAGTGTGCGGAGTTATGGTTAGAACCGGGGTTACCATTAGCCCTTGACAGATGGTCATTCAACTAACGGTGAAATCGAGGCAAGGATAACAGTGATAGCCAGAGTCATGGATGTTTGGTTGTATTATCATTCGGCTTCGAGAGCGGTGTTTTCTGGGTGCTTATCTGATCTTGGTTTAGGCCTTGGGGGTTTGTATTTGGAAAACATCGTCCTTGACTCGAGTGGTATTTGCTTTACCTTAATTGTCTATGTTGTTATGCTTGCTTCTCCTTAGTGTATGTCTGGGGCTATCACTGTAGAAAGAGGTGGAGTGGGATGGTTTGGTTCCTATTTCTTTTATCCTTTATGCTCTTTTGGTATGCTTGATAGTTGATTTACTGCTCACTAAGACTTTGTCTGACTCAAGGTTTTATGTCTCCTCTTATTACCTTGGGCTGTTCATCCATGTCGGGATGGGCAGACTAGGTAGCAGGTGACAGGTGCTGTGCTAGGAGTTCTACGCTAAAGATGACGAAGACGAGCAGGAGGCTTTGCATATTAGTTTTCTTACTATATGTACTGGGTATCCGCTGCTGTATTTGGTTGAGTGATTTGTAGTGAGGCTTTCATGTATGGATTTGAGTAGATGATTGTATGAAACTACTGTGATGCTTATATGATGATGTTCTGTTCTATGGAGCTTCACTATATTATATTTCTCTATTGTATTTTATCCATGCGCTGTGAGTTATGCGATAGAGATTCTTCTGTTTTGTTTTACCCTGACTATCGTCCATGGCTGCCTGGCACACCTTTTAGCGCATTATTTCCTTGATTTGGTGCGGGAGTCATGGGCGGTCGTCACAATTCAAATATTTAAAATTAATTAAATATTCACAATTTAAATTGTTCAAAATTCAGGGCCGTTACACACTTTGCTCTGGTATCCCTCTACCGCGAGTTAACTCATTGTTTGCCTTGGCCCTTAAAGCCGACTGTAATAAGCCGAGTATAAGCCACAGAGAAGGCCGATTATGCCATGGCAGCTCATTACAGCGATTCGGCTCGCCGGCAACTGTGAACCGATCATAAGCCCCAACATAAGGTGTGGCCAGCCAGGGACAGTTCACAGTTGACGATCGGCCCCCACGCTAGCCGGCCACAGTAAATCGAATAATACCCACGATTACGGGCCATAATGGCCCGGGTAGTTACTGTGCGCGATCGGCTCCGATTTGTCTTAAGTGCGGCTGTGGTAAAAAAGAAAACTCCCCGCAGAGGCGTAAGATGGGTGACAAATGTCTCCTAGACCCACAGCTAGGGAAAGTGACTACAAAGCCCGTTTGCCACGAACTTAAGCACATCGACGGCCTTTCGTGATTGGAAGTTTTACTCTTCCTATATTTCCATTTCATTTAAAACTTTTCTCCTATTCTCCGTAACAGTGCTTGAAAGTACAGGACATCAAATAGGGAACGCTCGCTAATGGGAACAGAAACTTACAACCGGATGACGAGACACTCAACAGCATTCCGTGCTTAGTATTACAGGGCACACAAAGTTGAAGTCCACATCCGGAACATGAAGAGCGGTACCTTCTACTTTTATACATTAATGCATAGCTGCAGTTCATGTTCACACATCACATTTACGTTGAAAAATGAGAAAATTATACTTTGACCAAAAAACTTAGCATCAAACACAACTGAGTCACAGGCATATGCATAGTTATACTTCTTATGCAGCACATCAAAATGATAACAGCATTCAAAATATAACAAAATCAGCCTGTGTTATAAACTTACATAAAGTTGTTCAATGACATAATTACAGCTCAAAAGTACATTAAAGTTTTGAACTAGCATATACAGGAATGTCAAGCAGACCAAACAAAATAACTAGCCGCATTAGCAGAACCAGCTCTCCGAATCTACTTAGCTGCAGGATCGGAGCTTCCAGCATGATGACCAGAAGTCCCACCTGTCCAATTCAGAAAAAGAGTCCATTAAAACTGGCAACGAACGATCAATTTATGAAAAGCAAAAAAGAGAAAACTCACCAACACCCGCTTCTTGGTCCTCATCCCCCAACTGCACACCGGCTTCCTCCGCAGCGAGTAGCCGCATCCCCTCCTTCACCGCTACCTTCTCCTCCTTTGAAAACTGGGCGGTAACCATATCCATCCTGAATGCCGCTCCACCTTCCTTATCTGCATCGGCCCTGGCCTCCTCCAAAGCCCGGAGATATATCCTGGCCATGATCCGGGGATAGTCATCCATCCAGGATAGATTACCCTGCTTCCAGGTACGGAAGTACATGTCCTACAACATCTCATCCATCATCCCCTCATTCTCCTCAAACTCCCTCACCCGGGCCTCGGAGGACAGCAACTTAGCGACGGCAACATCCCTCTCCTGCCGGTATCTCGAGCACTCAGCCTGAAGGGATCTCCTCATCTCCTCCATCTCTTCTTTCAACTTGGCTTGAGCAAGTTCTGCAGCTTCAAGCCTCCCAGATATTTCTTCAACCTGCTCGAGATCCGCCCTCCTAACCTCATCAACCGTGGTAATGGCCATGTTAATGCGTTTCTTGCAAGCGGCCTCCATTTTCCGCAACTCGGCTCTGCTAGCCTCTTCCATGGTCTTCTTCAGTCGTCGGGAGTCGGCTTCACGCTGCGAAATCTGAATAGCCTGGTCGGCAAGCTGCTTGGCCTGATCAGCGACCACTAACCGCAGCCTTATATTGGCACTCCCTATCTCCTCCCCGGCCTTGGCCAATCGGGCGTGATGTTCCATTAACTTCTTGGCCTCCTTCGCGACCCGGTCGATGTTGGCCTTGGCTTCGTCCCCCATAGCAGCTATCCGAGTAGTGAGCAGATCCAGATCTAGGGACTTAGCCTCATCAAGAACCCGAACCATGGGATTGCGGGGGAGAAGATGCTCGCCCGTGGCCTCGTCAAATAAGATATCCTGAGAGCTTGGGTCCAAATTCGGGTGGTCGGCAAAGGGATTGCGAGGCACATCGGGACCCTTTATGCGGATAACGGTAGGATTTTCAGACGGATGCAGGGAGGGAATATACTCAGTGTCCTCCTCCGTGATATCATGAATAGGTTAAGGTGGAAGCTGCGGACCGGGTGAAGATTCAAATAAGGAGCGACTCCTCTTCTTTTTCTGAATGCTCTCTTCAATGACCCCAAGAAGAGGACGGTAGCTAACTACGTCTCCTGGACGACAAGTGGGAGGCTTAGGCTTGGCAGAGGCTCTAAGTAACTTGTATTGTTCAAGGCGGTGTCGAACGTTTGAAGTTTTTGCCACCTCGCCTGCCCCTGTAATAAAGAACAAGTGTTATGAACATACAAGGGTCCATAATTCAAGAAATATGTTAACTTAAAAAGAATGAGAAGGCACATCTGTTATACAAACCCTGCGGAGGAGTAGAATACTGCAATAAGTCCTGAATCTCAGTCCAAGACGGAAGCGAACCATAAAATATTCCTAAGTCCCTATCATAAATGGAGTCTGCAGAAGTCAAAAGTTCACCTTGAATCGCTGGAGTCGCCTTAGCTGAAGAACTCTTAGAGAATGGATCGGCGCCAGCCCCAACCTTGTCAACCTCCTTTGCCTTCTCCACTGAGGCCGATCCTTCCTCCAACCTCTCAAAAGCCTGGCGGAAGGCATCATCTGTCCACTCCTGGATCTCCCCTGCCTGCTCAGAAGACAAAGCCCCGGCACCACTACCACCCTGTCCTTCACCTTCTCCATCTCCTCCGCTCTCCTCCTCGCCTCTTTCCGCCTCTCCACCTTCCTCCTCTGGAATGTCTGGACATGTGCTGGGAGAGGGTCCATCAGACTTCTTAAGCTTCTTTCCCCCAATGACCGGAGGTATCAAGAAAGGTCTCCTCTTGCTAGTCTTCGCAGTAGCCCCATCCTTTGCTTTAGCAGCCCTCTCCTCGGCTATATCTCTCTGTTTAACCACAGATTGATGTGGCAGAATCAGGTTATACTCCAGGAGAGTGGCGTTCCTGATCAGGTAGGAAGCCGACCAATCCCTTCCCGAAATGACCTTTATTTCGGCAGCCATCCGCGCCAAAGAATCATTCTCTACGACCGCAAAGCCACCTGTTGCTAGCAAGAAATAAAAGCATATAAGAAGAAGCGTCGCGATCGGGACGAGGAAAATGTAAATGAAGTTCAACTTACAGCCGGAAGTGAAAAGGCGGAAAGAAACAGAGTCATCCTTAATGAAAAACCATTCTTTCTCGAACATACTAAACTTCGAGTACAAATCCAGAACAGGCTTGAAGGGCACGCCCGCTTCCAAGCTGATGTATGGAGACCCCCTCTTATAGCCTCTCAAGTTGTACAAATACCGAATCTCCCGGTTGGAAGGAGGACGCCCATATTTCCTCTGAAAGATGACGAAAAGACTCACCAGAATGGCGTAGGAGTTAGGCTGAAGCTGGAATGGAGCCACCTTCAGATACGTGATAAAGCTAACTATCCAAGCGTTGAGAGGCGGGATAGCACCACACATACAATGATATCTACTGTGAGCAAAGTAGCCTTCGGGGGGGTCATACGACATCACCCCTTCCCCCGGCAACAGCATGCATGCTCTATCAATCCCGAAGGAGCGGGAGATAACGTCAAGTTGCTCCTCTCTGAGAGAGCTTGGAAAGCAATCAGGAGGAGAGTTCAGAAGCTCTTGGGGACCATACCCGTCTACTAGCGACCTCGGGGTAGGTCCACGACGTTCCGGTCCTGGCTGGGCAGGAGGCACGACGGAAGACTCACTTCTGTCCGTAGATTTTTTCTTTTCTAATCGGGTTTCCACTTTGCGAGACATTTATCTACGACACAAGAAAAACATGGTATTAGAACAAGGAGTATGGGAATATAAACGAATATTTATTAAGATCCATTCGGTATTGAAAGTTCGAATTTCATTCGGTGTTAAAGGATGACAGTTCATTCGGTATTGAAAGTTTAAGCTCCATTCGGTATTGAAAGTTCGAATTTCATTCAGTGTTAAAGGATGAAAGTTCATTCGGTATTGAAGGTTCCAAATTTCATCCGGTACTGAAAGTCTTTGAAATCATTCGGCAGAAGAGAACACACCTGGTCCGGCAGTTAAGATGGACTCGGCACAATAGTTGATTCGGCTGTTCAGAAACTGATTCGGCTATTTTGTTCGATAAGGAATAACGAAGGCCTAACGCCCCTATTTATAGGCAAACGCAGGGTACCGGACCAACTGGTTCGGCAAATAGGGACCAAATGGGATAACCAAGAACAAAGCGCGACATATGCAGGCACATGCCCCACTTTGGGGGGAAAATCTTGGGCAAATTCTCACCCATGAGATGCCGAGGCCAAGGAGCATCAATTTCGTCCAGAATCACCATTTACATGCGGTATCCATGTCCACTCGGTACCTATGCCTAGCCGAACCAAACCCCATCCCTCATATACCGAACCAACACCTCTCCTTCCCAATACCGTACCAACCATGCCGAACCAACCTCTACTAGGCCATCACCGGTCCAAACAACTACCGGACCAATCCACTGCAAAGCTCCTGCCGAACCACACTCCTCTATACAATACCGAACCAGTTCCATCCACCACGATGCCGAATCAACCCTTCTACCAATCATCACCGAACCAACCCATTTCCCTCGCTACCGAGCCAAGTCAAAGTGACACCACTGGACCAAGTCACGTCCACACTGCCGAACCAAAGTGTTGCCGAACCAGGACGCCGCCAGGCCAGAATTGCTTCAGCCCAGGCCCACCAGCAGCTATATACATCCAAGACCCCTGCCCCCAGCCTCACTCCATAAATAGAGGGGCAGGGGTACAATAATGGCAGACAAGTTTGAGAGCTCAAGCACGGAAGGAACTTTCAAACAACTTTCATATACTTATATACAAAGCGTTGTACTTGTAATCTGAAAGAAAAGAGAGAATAACATATAAAGAGGACGTAGGCACGTTCTGGCCGAACCACTATAAATCTGTGTGTCTTTTACCGTTTAGCCCCTGTTTTTTATATATTTGCATAAATCACCCAAACCGCTAAGAATAACATAAAATCCACTAAATCATACGACTTTGAGGTGCTTGTCCATTTTATGTGCAAACATAAACTATATTAGTCACATATGTCTGCTTGCTACTTGTTAGGTCTAGTTATAGACCATATTGATTCCTTCTAAAGATTGTTGCAAATATTATTTTAACTTTATGGATACCGAATTATAGGTTCCAAGATGTCACACAAATTGTGCAACATGATTTCAGTATTCAATTATGTTGGTCACAATGGTGTGCTTGCACTACAACAAAACTCTAATTTAATTGTGTTTAGAATAATTTATTGCTACTAAATATATTCTTCACTTTGTTTTCTCAATTACTTCACTTGTGAAATTATATTTGAAAATTTATGTATTTATCTAATTTTATTGATTTAATTAGCTTATAGGTTAATGGGAATCTCCTCGACTCCATTGGAGGAAAATTATGAATTGAAATTATTCAAGTTTGGTAGTAATAAAGGACATGATACTTTTTGGGATTCTAGTGCTCACATACTTGAACAGATGCACTACTGTTTTGTTTTAGCTACAATTGTTTTGAATTACTTTTTAGCTAATATAAATATTTTTTATTATAAATAAACATAATTTCTTTAGTAGTTTGAAGGTGTTGTGTGCACTTTGCGGGGAGGAAGAAGTGGAAGGGTAGTTGTAAGAAGAGATGATACTATGTGCACTTTGCTTGGATGGGAAGGTGAAGTGATGCAGTGCTTTGGCAGATGAATGTTTTGTGAAAATTTTGACGAGATGAGTGATTGTAGGGGCAAGGAAGTAATTTTTAGAATTTGCATAAATGAGTAGAGAAGTGAATTTTTATATATGGGTTGTAATGAATGGTTACAGTGGAGGCCAACGGTTTTCCGAAAGTTGGTGTTGAGGGGTTGTTGTGAAATGAAGTGATGTAGGGAGTAATGTGTTTATGGTGATGTATTGTGATGACTATGGTTTGTTTCAGGTTGATTTGTGGTAATGGTTTAAGTTGTGGAGGCAATGTGGCAAGGTAAAGTTGATAGTAGAAGGTAATGTGACAAGGTAATGGGTATGGAAGGAGAAGTGACAGAAGTTGATATTACTGAGAGGCAGTTTTGGAGTATTGAAGTTGATGCAAGATAGAGCAGCAAGGTGATGGACTGGAAGTTTGATGTGTAGTTGCAGGCAAGCAAGGCAGAGGCTGTTTTGTTTGAGTTAGCAGAGGAAGAAGGTTGGAAGGAGAGGCAGGTGATGTTGTTGAACTGGTGAGGGCAAACGATTAAATGTTTTGTGAATTCACTGTAACGGTTTGGTGCAAATGTGCATGTGAATGTAAATGAGTTGTAAAAACTGTAAATGCAAAAGTGCAAATGTGAATGAGTTGTAGCAGTTTTTTCTTCTTTTGGGAAATGCAAAAGGGTGATAAAAAACTAAAACACTTTTTTGCACAATGCTAAAAATCTAAACAGATGGTAAAAGAGTAAAAAGAAATGCAGACAATAGTGATGATGTTTGGAAGTGGTTGTATATGAATGTTTGATGAGGTAGTATTTGGAGTGGTGCAGTTTTGTGATTGCGTTGAAGTAGCAGGTAGGTGATGCTGATCAAGGAAGGAACCAGGTGGAGAATGGAGTGGGATGACAGATGAAGTGCCATTTGAAGGCAGTGGAGGTTTGAGGAAGTGGTTTGATCAAAGTGATGAATGTATGTTTGATGTAGTGATGGTTTAAGTTGTGGAGACAAGGATATTAGTTGACGGCAGGAGATGGAAGTTGGGTTGCTGGGTGATGGTGCTGCATGGTCCTAGGCTATAGTTTGGTTCGATATTTTGTAGTGGAAGTTGGATGATGTAGGGAAGTGCAGTTATGAGGATGTGCAGTGATGAAATTGTGAATTGTAGTGACTGTTAGGAGGAGGAGTTGCTATTTGAAGCAAGGCAGTGAGGTTGTGGATGTAATGTGTAATAGAGGAAAGAATATCCAGCATAATTTGACGAGGGACTTGTTGGTTAGGAGCATATATGAAAGTGGAGAAGAATGAGATTTTTGAAGGTATGTGGATAATTTGGGTGTGAATAAAGTGACAGTGTTTTTGCAAGGGAGTGACTTCGAATAGATTTGGGTTCCAAAGAAGAAAAAGTCTACCATACGGGGCTTGAGTCAGATTGTGTGTAAAGCACCAGGCTGGGGTTATGAATGAAGCTGCATTCAAGATGAGTTTAAGGTCAAGTTTAGTTTCAGCAACACACATTAACTTCATACTATGTAAAGATATCATATTTTTTATTTCTTGTTTGCTCTGCATGTGAGCTCTTCTAATGTTCCAATACCCCATGGTGTGAATCATAAAAAATTTCTGGTTTTTGGAGTGGAGGTAGATTGCCTTGATGATCTGGTGGACATTGCTTGAGGGGTTGCCTTTATCAAACTGTCTTTTGGAGCAATCTGAATTGCATTATAATCTTGCTCTTCTTCATATGAGTATTTGAGAGTGGATCTGTTAGCATTCTTTTTGTGCGTCAATTTAATAGGATTGATGATAGAGATATGTTGGGTGCTATTGGAAGGTTGTTGTGTTGCCATGCTGGAGATGGGTGTAGTAAGAGATATGTAGCCTGAAAAGGGAGGGATATGCGATTATTGAATTGGGTTGGGAAGCTTTGCTTATCAGGTGTATGATTTTTGGATGAGGAGAGAGGAGATGAAGTGTTAGAGAGGGAGGCATTTAGCAGTTCTTTATTAGAGTTATGTAGTTTTATCTCAAGAGAAGAAGTTATGACATGAGGCAGAAATGGATTTAAATTTGATATTCGAATTGAGGCTCCGCATGGTCATTTGAGATAGGGGGACATGAGGTTCGAGAAGGGCAGTTGAAAGCAGATCGTTAGTTGAAGTAGCATGTAAGGATTGATGTGGATGGTTGTTGTTTGTAGTATTTACATTCGAATTTGCAGAGTTTACAGTTGCAAGGGTAATCTCACCTTTGTTGGTGAAGAGGAAATGAAATGTTGAGGTGGTGTGTAGTGACTGAGTTGGTGAGTGTGATGGGGTGGTCAATAAGCGCATTGTCCAGTAAGAGCATTGTTTGCCAAATTCACCGTTTTCAATTCTAAACAACGAGATAACTGAGAAGGAATGGATCTAGTGAAGAGATTTGAACCAAGATCCACAGAAGTAAGCCTAGGCAAGGCAGTGAAATCTAGAGTGATTGTACTAGATAATGAATTGTTTCTTAAACTGAGATATTTAAGAGATGATAGGTTAGATAATGATGAAGGCAATGGACCCTTAAGGCTATTCGATTATGCAGAAAAGCACTCTAATGTCGTTAATCTGTCGAATATATCAAGAATATTTTCGAAAAATTTGTTTAATGAGATACCAAAGTGAGTAAGATTGGAAAGATTAGTGATAGCAGTACTTAAAGAGTCTGATATATCATTATCTTGAACATTCAACTTAGTTAATGAAAACAACTTGAACAAATCATCAGGCAAACCGCTTGAGATTAAGTTTTTATCAACAGATAGCTCAGTAACGAAGTGCAGTGTCTGAACCCGATAGGAAATTTACCCGAAAACCGATGACTTGAAAATCGAATAACTTTTATTGAATCCCAATCATTGCAAATGCTAGTTTTAATACTGCCACTGAAACTATTGTAACTGATATCAAAAGAGCTCATATTTTTGGAACCTTGAAGTATTGGATGTGTGGAATTGAAGACGTTGAATGAAATATTGAAAATTTGGATGTTAGTACATGTATTAATATGATATTCATGATGCAAACAAAGTTAGACAATAATAATGATAGATTTTTATGTTAGTCCTCCAAGTCATTTACTCCATTTCCTACAAGTCATTGTCTACTTTGTCATTTATTGTCTACACATTTAGTATATTCAACCTGGAACTGTCATTGTCTACTTTGTCATTTAATGCAGGAACTTGGTTAACACTGACGCAACCTGGAGCAATGTTTAGATCCTTGCAAGAATCTTCTGTAGCAGCCATTTTCGTATCATCGTCTCCATAACTGAGTATTTGTGTCCATTTGTTAGACTATTTTGATCTATTATCATGTGACCATGTCTTGTAGTATTTGTGTTCATTTGTTAGACTATTTTGAACTATTATCATGCGACCATGTCTTGTAGTATTTGAAATATTAGCAGGATTATTTGAAACTTTTCCACTAGTTTGATTGTGTGTTTCCAAATTAGAATTCACTGCAACGTTATCATTGTTACATATAGTTGTTGTCATCTTCTCGATTTGTTATTTTTGTGATCCACATTTTAATATATATATGTGTGTGTGTGTGTGTGTGTGTAATGTGTATACATATATCTATCTGTGTGCATATATATATATATATATATATTATAATATAATAAAAAGAAAATTGAAACAAATGCTGAAAATTAATATTATATAGAATAGCGTTTGAAAAACGCTATTGATTCATCAAACGCTATCGCAACTCTATATGATATGTAAGATTTATGCATAAAAAACGCTATAATAGAATGAAAAACGCTATAGTAGAAAATAAAAACGCTATACAAGCATGACAAGAAATGCTATCGAAAAACATTGTAACGCTATAACATGGTTTGATGAAACGCTATAAAATGTGCTCGAAAACGCTATAGAAGTTAAATAAAGGATTATATTCTCTATAGCGTTTAAGTTCAATAACAGAGAAAAAACGCTATGGTAGGTTGCAAACGCTATGCCCTTTTGTAAACGCTATTAGCTATTATAGCGTTTTCCTTCCTGCTATGTAATGCTGCCGGCCTACCATAGCTTGTCATTCCACGACGTTCTCTGAAACGCTATGGTAGCCTGTTATAGCATTTTTCAAACGCTATGAAACCCATAAACTGTTGTAGTGATATGATTAGCTCCTCCAACATTACCAGCAACTCCACTTGCAAAAGATTAGCCAACAACTGGTACACTAACCTCGCATTTACTAGCGGATTTCCAGCACCTACACTGGCTTCAGCATTTGGATTAGCATTATCCTGTCGACCTTGATTCCTCCTGGTATTAGGTCGAGCATTTTCGTTGGTCGTGGTGCTTCTCCGCCTAGATTTCCTCTTCCATTTCCTGCTTCCACATCTTCTTTATCATAAATCTACATATGAGTTGTAGTAAGATAAAAAAGAAAGGTCAAAGTGAGAGCGGAACACATACTTATATATATATATATATATATATGTGTGTATATATATATATATATATCAAATACAAGTACATTACTATAGCGTTAACCCAAACCCCGATCATATTTCTAATTTATCGGATTGTGTTCCAAAAAAGTTTTTAGGTTTTACTTTTCTTTTAAAGTTTCATACACGTATGTTGCGATACCAACTTGTAGCATCCCCTTACTTGGAGGTCCAAACCTAATGGCTACAGATATTACAGTTATCCATAGTTATTAATTCTCGATGATCAAATATGATGGTGTTAGATACATCGGTACATAGTTCGCAAGAATACGGAAAATTAAAAAAAACTTTCCACATTCCATACAAAACATTTCATGTTCATTACATAATCCCACAAACTTAACCACATTCAAACAAATATAATTATTACACAATACACCAAGAGTGACATACGAAGACGCCCCCTTGTTTGATCAGAGTATATAGTAAGGCTAATAAGTCTGTCTTTACATCCAAAATAGAGAAAAAAGATAACTCTAAATAACTAACTACCACCTGCACGCCTTCGAAAGCTTTATTCATTTAAGAAGTGAACCTGGAAACCCTAAACTTCAAACGACCCAAAATCAATTGAGTACCCAAGAGTTTAAGGGGAAGACAAAAACTTCCAGTCGGACATAAAGCCTGGTATGAATAATAATCTAACATCTTAGTCCATTTAGATATTTAGCAAGACTACGCCGCTTAGCGGAATAGGTGTTCCCTTCACTAGTATCCTAAAACCCTTTTCATAAAACCATATACTGTGCTTCTACATCCACAATGGTTAAAACATAGCATTTCAAAATATAATAATGATATACATATATATATATATATAGTTTGGATATCACATCCCTAGACTCCTTGTCATATTAATAGTTTCTAGGGTCAATATAACCAATTAGTTTTCATGGGTTTACTAATAACCTTTTTATAATTCATGGACACCCTGTCCTATTTTAGAATTTTCATGAGATCACTAAGAACCTATAGGCCCCTGCCAATTAACTTAATTAATTAATGGCTTCCCCTGAACCTATTAGTCATTTCAATAGCTCATCTTATATCCTAGTTTGCATGGGTTGACTAGGAACCGATGAATTATTCCAGTAACTCCCTTCTTATCTTTGTTTTCAAAGGTTGACTAGGAACCTACTGATGCCTCTCCTAACTTCTTTCTTATCTTAGTTTTCATGGGTTGACTTGGAACCTTTTGAATGATGTCAATTCTAAATCCAGATATAGTTCCCATGTGTTTATTACAAACCAACTATCCCCTGCCAACAATCCTGTATACATAGTTTTCATGGGTTTATTGTGAACCTGTTGGTTACTCCCAATAACTTCCTAATCATAGTTTTTGTATGTTTACTGTGAAACTATCTCCTGGACAACTTCAAGGTTTAAGCATCCTACACTTTGGCCTCCCTGACTCCCTGGATGCAATTCAAATCATTCAAGAGTTCAATCAATTTATATTCAATATTGGGTTAACCTTGCTAGTTCTTCTACCTCTTTATCTCCAAAATATAGTCCTTGGTCCTTTATCCTATGAATATTTTCATTTTTGAAGAAGCAAACATGAAAACTAAATAATACCGCTTCTGCGGGTTTAAGGTCCTTGAAAGCATTTATATATAAAACATGGTTAATCCCTTTAGCCTATACTTTTATCAAGGAAGTACTTCTTTAAATTTACGTAATTGAAATCCTTTCAAAATCCTTTATTTAGCCATGGGTTTTTTCTTTTAAAAATGAGTTTAGGTACAAAAAGCTTTTTGACACCTTCGAAACCTTGCTTTCGACTTCATTGTACATCCTCCTTTGAAAGCATTGAATTCATTTTTTAAAACATTAGGTATCTGCCTTTCGAATACTTTAAAACATCTCTTTTGAAACCTTTTAAGCTTGTTAAAATGTTATCATATTACTACAGAAGCATAAACCATAGAAGCATAGCTTCGAAACCATTCAAAAATACCTCTTTCGAAACCATTGAAAGTCCCCTTATCAAATCATTGAAGGTTACCCTTTGAAACCAAAACCTTATAAAGCCATTGGGCTTATATTTAAAATAAAATTTCTTGGTCAAAGTGAACATAAGTAAAGCATCTCTTTCATAACCATCCTTTATTTCAAAAAGTATTGGGAAGCTTGATGGTGTCGAAACCATCCTTTCGAAAGTGTTAAAACACTTGGGTAAAACAATTGAAGGTTAGCTACGAAACACCTTTTGAAACAATTGCCTTCGAAACCTCTAACCTCTTTCAAAAGCAGTAGGAAGTGGCTTATATTTATAAAAACAAACTGTACCTTTCAACGACATTGATGTCTTCTATACCATCGGAAGGCATCTAAACACAGAAGGGTTTCGACTTAGTCGAAACTACCTCATCCGATTGCTTTAAATAAAACCTAAGTTACTCCTTCGAAAGCTACTTCTTTAAAACAAAGGCGACATCACTCTACTGAAAGCTTCTTTTAAAATACCTTTCGCAACCATAGGTTTCGACTATGTCAAAACCCCTTCATAAACCAGAAAGCGCTTTTTCCTTTAAAACAAAACAATGGAATCAACCCTTTCGGAAGCTATGTTTCAATACCCTACCTTTTTCCTATCTCTAATCCACTACGTACCACCTAAATGATACCATGTGTATTAGCTTACTGGTTTCGACCTAGAAAGTTTTGACTAGGTTGGAGGCGAAAACTCAAAATCAAAAGGTTCTTTCAAAGAATGCGGAACCCCTTTTTCTGACCAAAAGGTTGTTTTTACCAAACAAAGCAAACTTTGTGCAACTAAATTGCCTACTTGTAAACATTTGATTGGCTATCTTAAACTTCCAAATTATTTTACTAAATTTTGCTGCATTTTCTCGGATCTAAAAACGGATAACATTTAACAATTAAGTCCTTCCTATTAATAAAAAAAACTAAATCATTTAGGTCCTCCTTTCAAAATAATTTAATTTCCATACTAAATCGCTTAGTAAAAATCCCCAAAAATTCCAGAAATTCACTTTAATAATGTTGTCTAACATATCAAAATTTCAGACCCAAATTCTCAATATATTTCCAAAATAAATTTATAAACCTAAAACCTTATTTTCCTTTAAAAATACATAACTAATTCTCTACGGCTTGAAAATTTTTAAAAATTGAAACCCAACTCCAAAATCATGTTTCTCATGACATATAATTTTCCCATGGCTTTCAAAAATCATTAAACCTTAGGTTTTCCCTAAAACCATGCATATCTCCCTTGGAACCATTTTGTCTAATCTAAACAAATTATAAATCATGCATATCATCATCTGATATATCATAACAACAAATTTACCCTTAAATCCAAAAACATATGATTATATAGCCAAAAATAGAGACATAGTGATTATTATTCACCTTAGCTTGAACAAGGAAACTAGAGATTGATTGAGACTGATTTCTTCTAGCTTGAACCTAAGCTTTAGATTTGATTTTTGCCTTCTTCTCTTCTTCCTAATGACCAGCTCCTTTTCTTCTTATGTTTTAAATTTTTTTACTTATGATAAATGAACATGTATTGCCTAGAGGTAATGGTATAAGGTTGGGAATATGAGCAAATATTTACCCAAATGCCCTTTTGTTTAATTAGCTAATACTTAAAACCATTTATAAGTTCATGCATTTTAATTAAGCATGGCCACTTAGTTTATTAATCAAGCTCAATCTCCTTAGCACTCTATATTATTATATTTAATTATTCTAATTAAATCTTTTGAATAATGTTATAAAAAATTAGGGGTGTTACAATGGAATTCCTCCAGAAATCTTTGTGTAAACTCAGCAAAAGACGATATGAATCTCGACGAGAGCTAGTGAACCATGTTATCCCGCCTTTTGACAAAGCCGTGATACCAAGGAATTGACTGGAAATTAAAGATAGTTCATCTTGAAAAACGGTTATACACTGGTTTGCTAAGGTGCTGGTAAATTTTTCCCGAGTCTGGATTAAGCTACGATTGATATGGCATGACAAGCAAAGCTACAAAAGCCGACATTTCAAATTTCAAGTCGACCGGAGTTAGTATGCTCAAGTTACGGATCGATAAAATTCTATGAGAATTACATTCTCTTTGTATCCATTGTTTCGCACCGATCCATTTCGTATCCATCTATTTCGCATCGATCCCTTTCGTATCCATCATCTTGCAACCATCCTATTCATATCCATCGGCCCGCGAACATCATTTCATATCCATCCATCAAGGCCCTTCTGTTCATATCCATCATACATTAGCGACATGTTTTGTATCGATCACTCACTTGAGCGCTCCAAAGAAAAGAGCCGAAGATTGGTACGAAAGAGCACACACAAGCGTGGATACGAAGAGCATTCCCCGGCCAATGATACGATATAGCGTTCACATTATCGATACGAAATACACAGATTTGTATCGATAAGAAGTGATCTGCGAGCATCGATACAAACAGAGCCTAATATAATCGATACGAAGAAGGCATAATCAAGTGGATGACTCAGTCACTAGGCATAAAAAGTGGATCGATCCTAAAGTTAGCACACGTCTCAGTCATCACGTGCCTAGAAGTGATACGAACAGAAGCGATGCAAACAGAAGCGATGCCAACTCAGCAGCCTTCGAAAAATCCAAACTTGCATCGATCATAACTTGAGATCAACAAACCCAAATGCCCCCAAATTTTCATAGAAGCTTGCGTACGACCTTAGGAATGTTCATGATCAATCTCGACTCGATTGGGAAAAATCTTCATCGATACGAATTTCATTTGTATCATTCGTGGATCAAGTCCAAACGATTGAGGATCGATCACGTGGGCTCACCCACATGAGAGAAGAAGTCTTCCGAGATCTGAGTAAGATATTTGTTGCCTACGCCTATAAATAGCAGCCCAGGACCTACTGGAAAAGGACTATTGTCTCTTCTACGACCAGACTCTGCCAAAATTACTATTATACTCAAATTGTACTGTTGTAACTCCTTGTAACTAATAAGGGAATATCAATAAAAGTCAATCATTTCACAGTGGATGTAGGCCATATGCCGAACAACTCTAAATCTGTGTGTTTCTGTGTGTTTTTCTTGTTTACCGATTGGTTTGTTTGTTAGATCTTCCTCATTTTCCATTTATATTCTTCATTTTATCTCTTCAAACACATCCAAAGAGTATTGTGCCCAATTTTGGTGCAAACACTTTGGTGCTTTCACTGAGAAAACACAGTTTTTTCCTGCTCATTGGATCTACTACCGATATTGGAATGCAAGAATCTAAGGAGAAGATCCAGATTTCAAATTCAAAATTCTTCCATACTATTCAGATTTGTACCAAGTCTAGGAGAGAGCTTTGCTATCCTCCATGGTCAACACTAGGACTACTTCAGCAGCTGCAAATCCAGAAGGATGGGACAGACAGAACTCTGCACAACTTTCTTCTATCGACCAGAATGCTGCCGGACCTTCAGATGCACATGGCCTTGTCACCAAGGAAGAGTTTCAACAACTAATGCAAGAGCCCACGCAGAGTCGCCAGCAACTTACTCAACAACTCCGTACTAACATGGAATTAACCAATCAACTGAATCGTCAGTAACGAAGGAGATCCAGAAGGGATCAGGCTTCCTATTCATCCATTGAGAGTTCAGCGTCTTCTGACTACAATCATCGATCCACAATCGTCGATCTATCTCATGTTTGAACTAGTTGGGAAAAAAGTTTGTTGAACAGTTCCGCATACATGTCGCAAGGCCGAAAGATGTTAACACCTTATCTAGTGTCACTCAAGCTCCCGGAGAGACAATTAGATGTCATCTGGAGAGGTTTCATGCTCCATGCGTAGAGATTAATAATCCCAATGATAACTCAATTCTGATGGCATTAACTAAGGGGATCCATCCTGATTTTGAATTCGTAATTGGTTGGCCAGAAAAACCCCTGCGTCATTGGACCGTTTCTATTCCATGGAATCCCAGTTCTTAAGAAGGAAGATGCGAAACAGTCTAGGAAAAAGGATGATGCAGTGTCCAATGTCGAAGTAATCCAGAGCAATGTTGCACTTAAACAAACCAAGGATAGTTCCAGAAAGGTGCAATTGGACATACAGAACAAATAGAATCAACAGAAAGGCAGTGGAAATCAAAATAGGAAACAGGATCAGAATCGTAGGCCACGATGTAGGGCTCCTATGTTAGACAATTATACTCCTTTGAATACGTCGCTAGAAAATGTGTACTTATAGACCTGCAACACTATTCAATATATGAAGCCTGCTCCGAAACAATCATCAAATAAATAGATTCAAAAGGGGAAGTTTTACGGATCTCATGATAGCTATGGCCATAGCACGAAAGAGTGCCGTCATCTATAGGATATTATTGAGAAGTTGATATGAGAGAGAAAGTTGGAGCAATTTGTGCGGGTGTCGCAGTAAGGAGGTGCGGGCCCATCGAATAAAAACCAAATACCAAAACAGGCAAGACTGGAGGAACACGCTCATACCAGCGGGAGGTTGGTGATTAATGCTGTTAGTGGTGGTCCTCATCCAATAGACCGAAGCTGGAAGGAAATGGAGTCGTATGCTAGTTCTATTAGGCATGCGAGCTTCGAATGTTATAGTAATTTGGAAGAAGGGGATCCGGCCAAGATATAGAAAATGATAACAGATGACATCGTATTTCAAGACAAGAATGCCGATAGAGTCGAAGCCCAACCTATGATCCACTTTTCATTTCGGCTCATATAGGTCCTCCTTGGATGAGGAGGATCTTAGTGGGCAGTGGAAGTTCAATGAACATATTGTTTAAGTGAGCTTATGATCAGATGAAGATGGAAGCCAAGGATTTAAAGCCTTGTAAATCTTGCATTCACGGCTTCAAAGTGCAACTATACTCACTGGGATGGTGGAACTACTAGTGGAATTGGGAATTAGAGAACGTCAGAGAGTCCGGATATTACATTTTGTTGTATTGGACATAAATTCACCATACAATGCTTTCTTGGGCCAACCGACCCAAGCTGAGTTCAAGGCTGCCATTGCCGCTTGGTGTCTGACTCTAAAATTCCTACCGACAATGTAGTTGGAGTCATTCAGGGAGACCAAGCTTCTGGACGAGCCTATTATGTTGCCGAACATGGGGAGGCGCAACGAAAAGAAAAAGGAAAGGGTGTAGAGGAATCTCTCTTCGTCCGCTTTGCAGAAAATTAACAGCTAACGCCTAGGCCTATGTCTAGGCACGCTAACCAATTCCCAATGGATCTTGACCTGAGAGATATCGAAAGTGAAGACGAAAGTAAAGACAGTCAAGCTTCTCCGACCGAGCTGACGATCGATGTTTCGATCAACAATAATGACAATTCTAAAATGATAAAGTTTGGATCTCTGCTAAGCCAACAAATGTAGGAGGAGTTGGTTGAATTTCTCCAGGCAAACCTCGACACATTTGCCTGGACACATTCTGACATGTGTGGAATCTCCCTGGACATCACGAGCCACACATTGAATATTGACCCATGGTTTATGCCTGGTTGATCCAATCCATATCTAAGCCTGCTAATTTCTGCTACAAGTCCTGTATTTCAATTTCCAACCGTTACAGCATCCATAAGTGGTCTCCGATGGTCATTTTCATCATGCCCTCAAGTCCACAAGGGGATCCGAGATTACCCTCTTGCACTTTTAGCATCCCTTCCTGCATAGCATCCATCATCATTTCCATCTCATCTCTAATAATGAAGATTGAGGTCTGATTAGCTCCTGATGAAGCCTTCTGACTTACGTCATGCTCACTCCTCTTAATCATCTGTCTCTTTGTTGATTGCCTGACCATAGCTTCCCAAATCCAAGTTCCTAAGCTTTCAAATCCAAGATCCAAGCTTCCAAATCCTTGAGTTCAGCTCTCAGTGAAAGCACTAAAATGTTTGCACCAAAATTGGTCACAAACACCCAATTGAAAGTGAAAGCACCAATATCCAGTCATAGATCACTGATAGAAAATATGTGGAGAATATAATATGAAGAAAAATCAAAAATTTAAAATGAAAGATGTAAAAAGGACAAGATTTATAGTCGTTCGGCTAACTCCGGCCTACTACATCCACTCCGGAAATTTCTTTTTATTTCTACTGAAATCTGAATATAGTTACAATCCAAAAATTTTGAAATGAAAATGTCAGGGTAGCTTTTTATGGAAGAAGATAAAGAAGAGCAGAATATGAATCCCTTTTCTGAAGCTATGCTCGTTGTATTTATAGGCAAAACCCAACTACAGGGCCTCCTCACTTACATAGGCCCAAAATAGTGACTGTCGATCCCAATAAGTCAATATACACCGAATTGATGTGAAACTCAAAAAAAAAACCCAAAGCAAGCTTGGTTCTTACCCAAAGTAAAATGAACGCCGACCCCAAGCTTGATCTCTAATATCCAACACAAAGAAAAATCTATAGCCGACCCAAAGTAAATCAATACCGACTCCTAGCCATTCCCATATGCCGTCCTCATATCCTTGCCGACCTGAAGCTCCAACATCGACTCGAAGCACTTCCTATAGCTGATGACTTGCAATTCCTATAGCCGATCCCTAGTGAATCCCTTATGCCAACCCGGAGCTACCCAAATGCCGACCCAAAGTTAAGTGAATATGTCGATCCCTTCACATGATACCACCTCCACACCAGTGCCGACCCATTGCCATAATAATGTCAAACCAAAGCATATATCGACCCATCCATATGTCGTATTGATGTGCCATAACCAACCCCAGTGCGCATGCCGACCCTAAAGTAGAATGTTGACCCGAAGTCATATTGGCGCCGAACTGAAGTAGCTCCACTATGCCGACCTGATGCTTTGTCAACCCTAAATCTTTGCCGACCCAAAGATCAAGCAGCGTCAAGCACTCTCAAATTTGCTGGTCCCGAACAACCATTCATGCCGACCCAAAGCCAACCTCCTAGAGACTCGAAGTTAACCCATTCCTGATCCAAAGAGAACCTCATGATGACTCGAAGCATGCTCTAAGCAACTCATTTCTTTCCAAAACCGTATTCCAAGTACCCTACATCATTTATCCATCGACCATGCTTAATCCTGGCTTCATATTCATGTTTACTATCCGTAATTGATTGTCCATCCATCCATACAAATCGAACCTATAATATTATGGTCTTGATAACCATGTAGTCGATTGGGTTAAATCCTCCTATATGCTTCCTTTCCAAAAGGTGGGTTAACACCGTCCTTCCAATGGAAGAGATAGATCATGCCCCCTTACACTTTGGAGGGTGTTGCATTTCTGAGTGACCTGGTGGATTCCTAAGACTCCAGAACTGGTGAGATCGCTCTTTGTAGGCTGTGCTCTAAACACGAAACCCTATTTGGAGAAGTATTAGTCCCGTTAAGGAATGAAAGAGCCCAATTGCCCTTAGAGGGGTATACGACATGTAATAAATTTATGTGCCAAGCTAGATTTATGCTACCTTTTAATCCATCATTTGAGAGATGCTAAATTATCTAGGATTAGCTCCTGCTCGATTGCATCCAAACCGCTATGCTTTCCATTAGCAACTTTTTATTATTTACGGACGTTTTGTTCCATTCACTATCTCCTGAAGACATCTGGTTCATCTATAATTTTAAGCAACGAACGAGAAGCCTTTCTTATACTTTCCTCTAGGCTGCTCCCATCTGTCAAGTTCTGTCTAGTGCTTGGAACAAGCTCGTTGTCTTTAAGCATGAATGGTTCTATGTTAGTTGTCCACCCGGCTTTGTAGGGCAATGGCTGGAAGGACATAAATATTGCCTTCACTTTATTTTCAAATTCTTAAGTCCAAGTCGTATCCTGAACAAACAAATAGTTTGAAAATTTACAGGGGTCCATCCATTACCTGAAGGTGATAATTATTCGAGGTCGGTTTCTATAATCCGTGCCGCCCTAGTCGAGGACGGGGACATCGGATCCTTTATAACTAATGAGTGGTTATCTCTTTTTGGTTTGCTAGAAGAAGGCCGAAGCATCGGGCTTCCAGGAAGTGTTGCATTGCGAAGAAATATGGTCGAATAGGAAGGCGACACTAATAGCCCTATCGTGGCCTTGGTCGAGGAGAAATCAAAGGTGATGACGCCAATAAGCCGGGTAATGATAACGTAGATTCATGTAACGCGCCTGTGGTTGAATCATCATAAGGCGCATGATCTCATGCACCGACAAGGAAAAGGAAACGGCTTGCTTAGAAACTCTATAGAAGAAAAACTACTAAAATGCCCAAGTTCTCTATCACCTTTGTTAAAGAAGAGTCTTCCTTCCAGACTTTAGAGAGTTCGATAGAAGGATTTTTAAGTCTCCCAATTCCTTATGACATCGTGACCTTTGACATTCCAAATGTAAGCACCAGGGGGCTTAATTTCCCGTCCGGATTGGTGATGACATTCCTCCCACTAGTAAAGGGGAAATAACTCCTATTAGCAGTGCCGTAGTAACTGGTCCATCGGGGGGACACTAGGACACTCCTAATCATGCACACTTTACTGCACGATTTTTGTCTATCTTTTATTTGATTTTCATTTATGTGCTTTAGTTTAGTTTGCAGGTTCTATGTCTCATTCTCCTGCCTTTGATCTCTTGAAGGGCTCCTTAACACATTATGGATCCGGTCGTGGTGCAGACTCGAGCAGGCATCGAGAAAGGGGTGACAGCCGGGAAAGAAGCCATCATTCATGGGAATCTTCATCCTCTACGCACAAGTCAAAATCTCAATCGTCTTGTTTCCAAGAAGTTCATCCCAATCCTTCTATGTATAGTAGTGTCGAATCTCTTCTCATGTTCCCCTAGCCGTTGTACCACCTGAGCATCATTTGGGTTCATCTGGGTCTCGACGGCCTAGTGCCACTAATCAAACAAAACGTCCTATTGTTACATATAAGCCTCGTGCCGCTAATCATTCATCTACTCACTATTTTTAATTATCCCTCCAATTCCAAACTCTTAGCTCAATATTTACTCATACACAATCTCCATAATGTCTTCTCAAGAAGTATCCAACCAATCTTATATAGTTTTTAGCACTCCAACCTCTGAAACATCACACAATTCCAAAAACTCAACTTCATTGTATATCCCAGTCAAGATTACACCATCACCAAAACATCACACTGGGTATATGCCACAAGGGAAAAGTGCTAAACATACCTTAGGTTTTGGCTCTCCGTGCACTAAAGAAAAGATTGATGATATACACCATTATCAAAGAGAAACTTTAGAACTACAATGCAAAATGTACTACAAGAAAAAAGTGAATGCTAAACGCTTGATCTTCCCAAAACAATTCGTTTAAAAGACTTGAGGATCATTCCTAGAGCAATGCGTGCATCAATCATCACCGCAACGTCCTCAGATGCCACCAAACTCTTGGGAACGAAGCCTTTAACATCTCAGGTGTCACCAAACCCTTAGGAAGTAGTAATGTATGGTTACCTATCCATCCATTACAATAAATTATAAAGGTTGAACCGCTTTCGGATGATTCAAAATCTTTCGAAAATTAAGCCTTCTTGTTTGATATTTTTCAGTATACATTGTATGTTTTTCTATTTAATAAAAATATGTTTTTATTTTACAATAGATATAGATTGAACAACTAATAAGTGTGTGTATATATTAATTAGTATGTTAAAGAACATTAAGTAAAGCCTAGTTTAGAACAATCGACTATTTCAGTCGACTGTTTCATGCATATCAGTCGACTGAACATTCAACCAAACTAAAATTTTCAACCTAAAAACATTCGACTGAACTGATAAAAACAATCTACTAAAAAGCCATATTTTTAACTATAAACACATGGCCAAACTTTCCTACATATCAATCGACTGCCCTATGATTTTAGTTGACTGAATCTTCATATATAGTTGATTTTACTTCAGATTCAATCGACTAAGCCTACAAAAAAATCGATTGAATTTTCCATTTTTCTACTAAATAGATGTAGGTTGGAAATACCAACACACCAATCGACTGCTACCTCCCATTCAGTCGACTGATTCGTGTAAATTCTTTTTTTTAAAACCTGCCTACAACTTCCCCAAACACCTTTTCACCAACCCTATATAGATATCTCTTCTCCTTCAATTAACCCATCCATACAATCTTCTTTTAGCAAAAAGAAAACCCAAACCTCCATTTCTAAATCAAATTTTTTTCCTCCAACTAATTCAATGACCCCCAAAAGCAAAAGAGCATGCGAATCCACTACCAGACCTTTGGAAAGCCAAACGATCTTAGCTCCGTAATGAAATAGCTATTACAAGATTTGGTTCCATGAAAATCTCCAGAATCTTTGATGGCTCCTTTGTGAAGTTCCCCAATTTCAATGGATATGCCATTCGAGAAATCACTGAGGCTAGTGGCATTGATTCCTTAATTGAGAATGACTCAAACAGTGTAAAGATTTATCTTCTTCTCATTAAATTGTTCTTTGGAAATATGAATTTGGATCACCAAGATCCAAGGAATAAAGATGATTGCATATGGACCTTAGTTTGCGAGGTTAAAATCTACCTTCCACTTCAAAGGCTTGGTCATATCCTTCGCTGTCTATCCAAAGGTGTAGATATCGACGATGTAGAAGTTTGCAAAATCCTAGATTTTTTGGTAACATTACTTAGGATATTTTATTAGTTAAATTAAATAAAATAATGTGTTGATTAAGGGACTGAAATTTGATTTAATTAATGGTCGACCGTGCCATTTAACCTATGAATTAAAATAAGAGTTAAATTAAAATAGAAGAGGGGTAAAATAGAAAAAAGGCCATTCCTATATCCCTTAAACTTGGCCAGTATTTCCATATACATGTTCATTTTATTTTATCAAAATTTTTAACAAGTGGTCGGCCACCATTACCTAGAGTCCACGTATTACTTATGAGAAGATAGTTCATTAGTTACCTGATTATAGTTCAATGGACTTAGCTATTATTATGATGATTACATCGGTTTGATTAACTAGTTTGGTTGCAGGAAAAGATTTGCAAAATATATGTTTTAAAGAGGATATTATTGATGGGAAACCCGTTCCGCTAAGCAACGTGATCTCACCTCATATCAGTAAATCGAGATGTAACGATATTATTCACACAGGCTTTATATCTGACTCGAAGTTTTTGTTTTGCTTTAAACTCTCGGGTGCTTAAAATTAATTTGAGTAGGCTGAGAGTTGAGATTTACAGGTTTTAGTCATTTTGGCGAATAAAGCTTTCGGAGACAAACAAGTGGCTGACGGATAGCTATTTAGAAGTTTTATTTTGTTTTGATTCTGA
The DNA here is from genome assembly GCA_030765085.1 of Allium cepa. Classification (NCBI taxonomy): domain Eukaryota; kingdom Viridiplantae; phylum Streptophyta; class Magnoliopsida; order Asparagales; family Amaryllidaceae; genus Allium; species Allium cepa. The sequence goes on from CM060942.1 coordinate 684,767,228, forward strand.
TGTGTATATTTAGTCAGATATGAAATATTGACTCTGATCAACCAAGGAGGCATCATCATATGTCGCTCTTGGCATATTTTGTAAATGATATATTTGATCATTGCCTAAGAAATGTTAAGGGGTTATGTAACATGGATATAAATTATTGTTTTGAAATGTAATCAGGAAAATATTGTTTCGAAATTTGCAATTTTGTTCATATTCATGTGCTCTTGATATTATGGACACCATTAACATTACTGTATTTTATCTTCAAAAGTTAATATTATAAATGACTACAACATCTGTAGCGCTTAGCTTTTGGCCTCCAAATACGAGACATTACAGCTTGGTATCAGAGCATGGTTTATGTACAACTTTAAAATAAAAATGGTTTTTAAAACATAATCCTAAGGAAATAGAGTAAGATTAGGCATGGGATATCTCTATAGTAACATACTTGTATTTGCTATATATAAGTATATGCTTTATCTCTAGTCTCCTATCTTTATTAGGTTATTTTATGTATCTTATGAGGTTTGAATACAGATATGGATGGTAGAAGAGGAAGAGTTAACCTAGGAGGGAAGGGCATTTATGGGAATGCCAGACCTAGTGCTAGGAGGACCAAGGTCAGGCACAAGTAGAGAATGTAGGTGCTGGAGTTTCGCAAGTGGACATGGGAGTTATGTATCAATTTTTTTGTGAATATGATGCAAGCGGGAATTGTTGTCAGAGTTGTAGGAGGAGATGCTCCAAGTACAGAAGTACTGGAAGTTTCAGTAGTTAATCATTATTCTAAGTTGAGCAAAGATTACGCTAAGCTTGGAGGGAAGTCATTTTTAGGAACGGAAGATGCCATTGAGGTAGAGAATTGGTTGTTGTACTGTGAGAGAATCTTTGCAGACTTAGGGCTCAATGATGAGCAAAAGACGAGGCTTGCTTCGAGACAGCTTCAGGGAGCAGGTTTGTTTTGGTGGAACAGTGTGACGCCTAGTGTGGATAAGTAAACCTTGACATGAGCAGATTTCCAATGGATATTCCAAGAGAGGTTCATGTCTACGATGGCACACTCTTCTCCGATCAGAAAGTTCGCTGAGTTAGGGCAGGAAGAGATACCTATTTTGGAGTATGCCAAAAGGTTCGAGGAATTGGCCAGATATGGTTATGCTTCAGTGGATACAGTAATAAAGAGGAAGGAGAAGTTTATTAGGGGGTTGAAGCCTGAGTTAGCAAGGGCTACGTTGCCTCATATTAGACATCCTTCTGATTTCCTAGTGGAGATGGCCATAAGGCATGAGGAGATTCTTGATTCTCTAGAGAAGAGTAAGATTGAGGGAGTTCAGGTTGGGCAAAATCAAAAGAGGAAATTATTTCCTAATAAGGGTGCTCAGAAAGGTGGAGCAGCTAAGAAAGGGAGGTCTTAGATTGTTTTCTTCAAGTGTGACAAGAAAGGGCAACTTTGCTAATGATTGTCATGTAGGATAGGCAAAGGAGGTAATCGAGAAGAATAATGTCAGGTGCTTCAATTTTTACCAGATGCCATTATAGAAACCAGTACAAGGAGCCCATGAAGGATGAAAAAAGTAAGGTCTATGCATTGGAGCCTTCTACTTCGAAGCCAACGGCTCAGGAGAAAAGAAAGGAAGTTTTGGGAGGTACGCTTTATTTTCATGGTACGTCTGTTAGCGTTCTATTTGATATCGATGCATCGCGTTTTATTGTATCTAGATGTTTGATAGATAAGCTTTACTTAGAACCCACATATTTAATTACTTCCTTACAGGCGAATCCAATAGGAGGGTATGTAACTCTTGGGTTGAGATGTGACCAGTTAGAATTTAACTTGTTAGGTCATACCTTTGTTTGCGGTTTTCTTGTGTTTGATTTTGTGGGGTTTGAAATTATTCTTGGTATTGATTGGTTAAGTGAGCATGATGTTAAGAATTTTTCCAGGATAGGATAATATTTCTCACACTCCCTGATTGTAGCAACAGGATTGTTTATACCGTAAAAGGTTCTAGCGATGAGATATATATTTTGTTGTTTGTTATGGAGTTGGAAGATGAGTTGAGTTGAGGTTTTGTGGTTATAGAATTCGTTGATGTTTTTGAGCCTGTAGTAGGATTGCCATCGAAATGAGCCATTGAGTTTTGGACAGATTTGGTTTCGAGTGCAGAACTAGTGAGTAGGCCGCTAAGCAGAATGGCCCCTACAAAGATGAGGGAGTTGAAGGTGTAGTTGGTGGATTTAGAGGGCAAGAATTTTATCAAGCTTAGTAGTTCACCTTGGGGAGCAGCCGCCGTGTTTACTAAGAAGCCGAATGGATCTTTAAGGCTATGTATCGATTATCGTAGGTTGAATGAGAAAATGATAAAGAATCGATATCCGTTGCCAAGGATTGATGATTTGTTCGACTAGTTGAGTGAAGTCAATGTATTCTCACGGCTAGATTTTCCAACAGGTTTCCATCAGCTCAGAGTAGTAGAGGATAGTACATCTTTGATAACGTTTAGGACCAGATATGGGTCTTACGAATGGTTAGTTATGTCGTTCAGACTGACAAATGTGTCAGCATTCTTTATGGATTTAATGAACCAAGTTTTCGATAGCACTTGGATGGGTTTGTACTGGTTTTCATAGATGATATCTTGATATATTCTAAGAATGAGAAGGAACATTAAGTTCATCTTAGAGTGGTACTTGAGACGCTGAGATAGCATCATCTGAAGGCAAAGTTTTCGAAGTGTCATTTCTGGAACAAGGAAGTGAAGTTTTTGGGTTATGTTGTCTCAGGGAAAGGATTGTCAGTAGATCCGACTAAGATTGAAGCAATGAATAGTTGGAAGAGAACCGAGACAATGACGAAGATAAAGACTTTCCTTGGGTTAGCTGGTTATTATTGGAGGTTTATTAAGGATTTTTCGCGATTAGCAGCACCGATGACCAAGCTAACAAGAAAGGATGTGAAGTTTGTGTGGGCCGATAAGTGTGAGGAAGCGTTCTAGAGTTTGAAACAATTACCGACCCAAGCACCAGTTTTGGTTATTCCGTAAGGGAATCAGGATTTGGTAGTTTATACGGATGTGTGTGGAACATGATTAGGATATGTGCTAATGTAGAGAGGTAAAGTGATTGCCTATGCTTCTAGACATCTTAAACCGCATGAGATCAGATATCAGATGCATGATTTGAAATTGGATGCAGTGATTTTTGCATTAAAGGTGTGGGGACATTACCTTTTGGGAAAGAAGTTTGATTTATGTACAAATCATAACTCATTGAAATATTTGTTCTGTCCGAAGGACTTGAACATGAGATAGCAAAGGTGGTTAGATTTTATCGATGCTTATGATTTTGGGATTGAGTGTAAGCTGGGAAAAGGCAACAAGGTTGCAGATGCACTTAGTAGGAAACATCATAATGCAGTATTGGCGACGATTGCTGAGTGGAAAGATATAGAAGTATTAGTAGAGTGGAGAGCGGAGTGGAGATTTGAGGCTGGCTCCAGTGGAGATACAGTTGTATTATCTTGTTTGGAGGTTCGACCAGTGATGATCGAAAAGATTGCATCTAAGCAGATAAGGGATCTAGTGTTAGCTGAATGGATCAGAAAGTTGAGAGATGGAACCGAGAGAAATGACTTGAAAGATTTCATTCTTGGCCAGAATGGGTGGATGAGAAAGAAAGGAAGATTATGCGTTCCGAGTGTGTAAAACATAAGGAAAGAAGTCGTGGAGGAATGCCATCAATCGACGTTCCCTATTCATCTAGGAGGTACTAAGACGTATCAAGATATGAAGAGGAGTTTCTTCTGGGAAGGTATGAAGCGGGATATTGGCTTATGTGTAAAGAAGTGCTTGATTTGCCAATAGGCAAAGGCAGAACACAAGAAACCAAGCGGACTGCTTCATCCATTGGATATTCCAATATGGAAATAGGTCTCTATTTCTATGGATTTTATTGATGGGTTGCCAAGGTCAAAAAAGGGAAATGATAGTCTACGGGTCATAGTGGACAGACTGACCAAGTGTGCCCATTTCATTCCAGTTAAGTCAACTAGAACTGCACCTGTTTTGGCGAAGTTGTTTATGAAGAATATGGTTAGACTACATGGAATTCCTAGTAGCATAGTTAGTGATAGAGATTCCTTATTCTCTAGCGAGTTCTAGAAGAGTCTACAGGAAGTTTTGGGAACCAAGCTCAAAATGAGTACCACTTACCATCCGCAGGCAGATGGACAAATGGAAAGAGTTAACAAAATCGTGGAAGATTTGTTAAGATCTTATGTATTGGATTTCGAGGGATCATGGACCATCTGTATTTAGTCGAATTTTCATATAATAACAATTATCAGACTAGTATTGGGATGGCGTCGTTTGAAGCTTTGTACGAAAGGCCATTAAAATCTCCCATATGTTGGTTAGCGACTGGGGATGGATTGGTTCTTGGTCTAGATTTGGTTAGGGAAGCTGCAGAAAAGATTGAGGTCACTCGGGCTAGAATGAAGGAGGCTCTGTCTAGGCAGAATATTTCTATAGATAAGAGATGGAAAGATTTAGAGTTCTTAGTTGGAGATCAGGTTTTCGTCAAAGTGTCACCGATGAAGTATGTGACTAGATTTTGAAAATCGGGAAATTTTAGCACCGAGATTTGTTGGACCTTTTCCTATTGCTGAGAGGATCGGAAAACTCGCATATGTTAGAGTTACCGAGCAATTTGGTAGAAGTCCACGATGTTTTTCATGTTTCTCAGAAAGTGTGTTAGAGACCCATAGACTATTATTGCATCGACTGTTCTAGTTGACTTAGTAGTAGAACCGGGCTTGACAATAGTGAGAAAGTTGATACGTATTGTTGCCGAGAGATAAGTAAAGTCTTTGAACCAAGACGGTCAGATTAGTCAAAGTCTAGTGGAGCGACGATGATAGGAAATATACTTGGGAGATTGAGAGCAAGATTAGAGATACTCATCCTGATTTGTTTGATGGTATGTTTTACCTTCTTGTTTAATTTGTTGTGTACCTTATCGTAATTTCGAGGTCGAAATTTTTTAAGGAGGAGAATTTGTAACACCCTAGATTTTTAGTAATGTTATTTAGGATATTTAATTAGTCAAATTAAATAAAATAATATGTTCATTAGGGGATTGAGATTTGATTTAATTAAAGGGTAGCCATGCCATTTAACCTATGAATTAAAATAAGAGTTAAATTGAAATGGAGGAGGGGTAAAATTGAAAAGAGGCCATTCCTATATCCTTTAAACTTGGTTGTGTATTCCCCTATACATGTTCATTTTATCTTATCAATTTTTTTACAACGGGTCGGCCACCATTAACCAGAATAAGCGGAAGAAAAGCTAGGAAGAAGCTTAAGCAAATCCAATTCATTCATATCTCAATCTCTTTAATCTATTAAGCTAAGGTGAATAATGTTTACATCTCATACTTATTTCTTATCAGTATTTAGATGAAATCCAAACTATTTTGCATTGATTTTCCATGTTTTTGAATGATGGAATGATTATAATAGATTATATGACATGTTTTGATATAAAAACCCTATTAAATGACACCCAAATGCCTTGCGAATTTTTATATAGACCAAAAATATTATTTTGGAGATGGGTTTCAATTTTCATAATTTTCTGAATTTTTGTGAAATTTATATGAATTTTCTGGTAAAAAAGTGTTAAATTTGATAGTAAATTATTTACGGTTAAATAATAAAGGATTTGGGTCTGAAATTTTCATATATTGGAAAACATATTAAAAGAGATTTTCTAGAATTTTCGTACAATTTTCCTAAGTGTATTAATGGGTATATAAAATTGTTTAAGGTATGGGACTTAAATGTTTTATATATTTAAAAAAAGAAGAAGGGGCTTTTTGCAAATAATCCCAATCATTAGCTTTGAAATTACAGCACATTTTAGTGGCAAAGAAAAGAGGCAGCCAATCAAAATTAGACATGTAAGGTAGGTTAGGTGATAAGAACTATTTTCTACTTTTTTTTCACCGTTTCGATGCTTTCGGCACTAGGTTCCGCCTCATTAGCTTCGCTTTCGACACAGTCGAAACTAATGCACATAGTATCAGGGAACCAGTACATAGTGAATTGGATGTAGGCGGAAGGTGCGGAGTCAAAACCGAAGGTTCTGAAGGGGTTGAGGCATTACTTTGATTTTAAATTAAATACATGCCTGCTTGCTTTCGATAAAATGGATTTTAACTGAGTAGCTTTTGACTCAGTTAGCTTTCGATTGTGCTAATGGATTTGAAGAAATGGTTTCGATTGGGTTGCACTCTTGTTTTAAATGATTGCTTTCGACTAAGTCGAAGCCTTTTTATTGCCGCTTTTTCCTTTCGACCTAGAAGGTTTCGAAAGAGTTGTTTACTTTGTTTTCTAAAATTTAGCCACTTCTCCAATGCTTTCGAGCGGATGGTTTTGACACCATTACTTCTTTACTTAGGAAATGATTTCGAAACAGATGCTTTCAACTTAAATGTTTTAAAGACCCATTTTCTATGATTGAAGTAAAAAAACCAAATGGTTTCAAAAGAGAGCTTTAAATGATTTAGAAACATATGCTTTTGACTTTAATGGGTTTCTAATCCTTTTGCTCTACATGAAAGCATAATCAAAATGGTTTCGACCAAAACAGTTTTCAAAAGTTTCGAAGTGGTAAATTTTTGAATGGTTTCCATGTCTTTTACATTGAACCCTAAGGCTTTCGAAAGGTTGAGTGTTTTAATGCCTTCGAAAGGGTTTTAATGAACGGTTTCGAAGGGGTGGTTACCCAGGGTTTCGAAAGGATTGAAAAGAAAGGTTTCCTATGTTTTTGAAAGCGATATTTAAAGGTCTTAAAGAAGGTATCTAATAATTTAAAGCTTTCGAAGGGAAGGTTTTTCTATGCTTTTGAAAGAAGGGATTTGGCCTTTTGGCCTAGGTTAAGTAAAGGGTTTTACTTGGTTTCGAAGGGGTTACCTTCAAGGGTTTCGAAAGGGTTGTTTAAAGGTTTTAAAAAAGGTTTCGAATGTATTAATATGCAATATAGCCTAAGTATTTTCAAGTTAAAAAGGATTATAACTTGTTTTGAAAGGATAGCCAATCCTTATTAAAATTCATCAACATTGTTTTGATAAAGTGTATATAACATAGAAAAATAGCTTAGAGTAAAGCCAAGAATATATTTTCCTTATATAAGTATGATTTAAAAGGTTAAATCCTTTTGAAAAGGTTTTTAGGGAAAAAGATGAAGGGCAGTTAATCCTAAGAAAATGATTTGGATAGATAGTCTATTTTGATTCGGACAGTTAGTCCAGTTTGCGGATAGTTAATCAAGTTTGCAAGCAGTCGGCCAGTTTTCGGACAGATAGTCCACTTATTACTTGTGAAAAGGTAGTCCGTTAGTTACCTGATTATAGCTTAATGGACTTAGCTAATTTTATCATCATTATATCAGTTCGGTTAACCACCTTGGTTTTAGGAAAGGATTTGCCAAATAAATGAGAGGATATTGGTAAGGGGAAACCCGTTTGCTAAGCGGCGTGGTCTCACTTAATATCAATAAATCGAGATGTAACAATATTATTCATAGCAGGCTTTATGTCTGACTTGAAGTTTTTGTTTCCCCTTAAACTCTCGGGTGTTAAAAATTGATTTGAGTTGGTTGAGGTTTGAGGATTACAGATTTTAGACATTTTGGCAAATAAAGCTTTCGGAGATGAGCAAGTGGCTGATGGATAGCTATTTAGGGGTTTCTATTTTTTTTGATTTCGCTGTGTATATTTAGTCAGATATGACTATATTGATTCTGATCAACCAAGGGTGCATTGTCATATGTCGCTTTGGGCGTATTTTGTAAATGTTATATTTAATCATTGCCTGGGAAACATTAAGGGATTATGTAACATGGATATGAATTATCGTTTTGAAATGTAATCAGCAAAATATTGTTTTGAAATCCATGATTTTGTTCATATACATCAGCTTCTAATATTATGGATACCATTAGCATTACTGTATTTTGTCACCAGAAGATAATACTATAGATGACTACAGCATCTTTAGCGCATAGCTTTTGGCCCCAAAATACGGGATGTTACAAAGTCTAAATGTACAATCGAGATGAGGCTCCCATCGGTTTCTATCTGATGACTTGACAGTTCTGAAATCCGTAGCCTTACGGCCAAAGGAACATATTCTACATCGCTCTCTTATTCGTTCTCTTCAACCTTGTACCGGGAGTTATGAGAAAGTATACAAGAGATATTTTCAAGCTCTCTATGCAATTTACTCTTCTCAAAGGGTAAATTGGGCTAAAGTTATCTTGGATGAGTTCCTCACTGTTAATCATAAGCGAAGCTATAAGAATATTTTCTACGGAGCTTATATAATGCGCATTCTTATGAAATTTGGAGTTACCATACCCGATGCCGACTTCATTATTATTGGCGAACTTAATTCCAAGACTTTAAGTCTTATAAACCTTCCTGAACACCCACAACCTCAAGAAACCATAAGTTTCCAACAATGGGCGGCCAATAGAGATCAAGGGACTCCACAACCCCAAGATAGGTACATTGCCTCTTCCTCAACGCAACGTTCCCGTCAAATGGAAGAAGAAGAAGATGATAACGAAATCCACGAGCCTCTTGGCGATTTCAATCCAAAGCAAGCACTTGTCACTGTCTCCCGTATCCAAAGCAACCTCAGACGATGGTTGGTTACCATCAAAAAGAATGTTGTCAAGACCAAAAAAAAGCTTGATTCCATCAGAGGTTTCCTGAACACGATATGAGACAAGATATTATATACCGGCTTTACTTCTACAGGTATTGTCGAGCATCCCGCTCCCTTTATTTGTTCTACATCCGAAGAGGTAGAAGAAGAGGAAGGATCAGATAGTGCGGAGGTTAATATTTTTTATTTCAGCATATGCCTATCTTATTTTTAAGACATTATTTCATGTTGTTTGACGTTATTATGTTACATTACTCATTTTATCAGTGATGTTGCTGTTTTGTTTTTTTGAAACATGCTTATCACTGATGCTCATGTTATTTTTTCCTCTGGTATATGGATGTTTTTATGCTTATATATATTTCTCATGCTATCTATTTATTCCTTTTTGTCTATGACAAAGGGGGAGAAATTGTTTAATAAGGGGAGTAACTCATTCTATTAAATTAAAGAAAACACTTACATGGTTGTCATCATCAAAAACGGAGAGAATGTTATGAATTTGTATTTTTATGTTTTGATCGTGACAACTATATGAGCAAATATTATGTGAACTAAACATATTTGTTGGAGAAGATGCTATTCTACTTGACAATAGATTACAGACTAAGAAATCAGAATGAAGCTTCAATATTAATGGTTTGTCTATAGTCTAGTCTAGTAGTTGATTATTGTTAAAATCTCTCCTAGGTGGTATATGCACACACGCAAAAGTATTTAAAATTGTTTTCAAATCATATAAACACAAGTACTTGCATTTATTTCAAGTTCACGTTCGTAAATTTTTAAAAGGACTCTTCATTATGGAAAAAAAATAAGGCATTCAGCCGACTGAATTAAGGTATTCAGTCGACAGAATACCTGGGCATGTGCACAGTGCATTCGAAGGTTCAGTCGACTGAACTGCCCAATTCGTCGACTGAGTTATAAATCATTTTAACATATCAATTTTTAATTCAAAAATTTTAAATTTTAGTATACTGAAATCGTTTGTTCAGTCGACTGAAAATGCATAACGGCTATTTTCTGAACGGTCACTTCCATTCAACGAACATAAACAACCCTTGATTCAAGAGTTGTTTCTGTATCGTTTGATCCTAACTTTTCATCAAGAAGTACAACACTTAAACACTATATGTAGCCTTCAATTCATCTGTTTTAATCACCTAATTTCTGATTCTATTCTCATTCACTTATCATCTAATCTTCTACCATTTGAACTCAAATTCTCATTCTAATCACTTGCACATTCAAGCATAAATTCATTTGTGATTAAATTAACTTCCAATCTTCACAAACTACACTATATACCAAAAAGGAGAATATTATAGGAAGGGTGTACTCTAAAGACTTATCTGTGCTAATTAAAAGAGCACAATCAGTCGATGAAATTCTCCGTATTGTTGAAGTCTTATTTGATTGCTCAGACGGTAGATGTCCTATTCAGTTGTCTAGGCTGTAGAAGTCCTATTCGTTTTCTTAGGCGGCATAATACCTATTCCTCCAGGTTAAGAGAGGGTTGATAGTTGAATTTCAAAAGGAGTTTGGGACTGGACATTGAACGGGAGTTCGAACTAGTATAAAATCTCAGATGTCGTTTACTTTACCATTTACGTTTTGTATTCATATTTCGCACTAGTAGATAACTTAGACACTGATATGCTTTTGCATAGAAATGCTCCAACGTTGCGGGTGGTTTACCTACTAGCCAATCACCAAAGTTAGATTTTGGGTCAAGCCCTCTTGCTACCTCCATCAATATTGAATGGTCATTCAGATTACTAACATCTACGGCGGCTGTATGAAATCTCTCCAAGTAGTCTTTCAACAACTCTCCCAGAGCCTGGATCATGCTTGATATGGACATTCCATCTTTGGGGTGTTGCGTGCATACGGAACTGCTCTACAAATCTTGTTTCCAAATCGTCAAATAAAGATATTGACAGTGTAGGTAATTTTGTACAACGCATAGTCATTATGCCAAAGAGAGTAATGCATTTTATGGCATCATCGGCTCATGCGTAATCCACCTACCATTCATATCTCATTACGTGCTACCTGGGGTTAGTTTTTCCCTCGAAGGCAGGCATCAACAACATGCCTAATCTCCTTGGATACTCTGCTTGTAGGATATTGTCGGTGAATGGGGTATGGCTTCTCAAGATCACCCAATCATCATTGGTCAAGCCTTGATTCTACCATACTAGCTTCCTGATCATAGCCGCCACGTCTAGTTCTTAGATAGTTGGAGCCAAGCAGTAATCATGCTCCACCTCACGTGAATGGTCCGGTCGATGTCTATGGGTCGTTTCATGCCTTCTTAGCTCAACATCCTCTTGACGTACGTTGCGTGTGTTCACATTATCGTCATTCCAGAGATGTAACCGATATGCATTAACTTGAACTCCAGCATCCAGATCAATCATGGCAGCTCCAGTCCGAATTTCATTAGAAAAAGGAAAAGTTCCTCCTCTGCAGGAGGGATCGACCCGGTCCCTATAAAGAGATTAGGTCAGATCGGTCCTGATTGCCCGAAAATAGTTGTGTGTTGATGTCCTGATGCTTGTGCATGATATCCATTAGTTCTACGATGTCTGTGCCCATGATGGTCATCTGATGAAGTTGAGTTCTCTAATGCAGAATAAGGAGTTGGCTCCCTCCTTGTTTTCCTATGTTGTTGATCCCTGAGTCGATTTATTAGATCGATATTGTCTTGAATATGCTAGTTCAACTACCAGCAGCTATCCATGAGCTCTCTTATCAGGTTTTGAAAATCAGCTCTTGTAATGGAATCAGTTGGATTCTAGACATCAACTGGATTTGCAGCACTGGCATCCACAGGCATATTATTCAGGCTGCTTTGTTGGATGCTCGCATTCTCGTTTCCTTCTACATTTGAGAGGTAGATCTGGTGTTCGTAACCATTGTTCATAGTTTTCTTTGACTTTTGCAAATCTGAATAGAATGGATAAACTATTTGAAGGTAATTCTGGATCTCTTACTTGGATTTTTGCAATCCAACAGCAGCAAAGGGATCCAAATGAAGCTCAAAATCTTAGTTCTCAGTGAAATCACAAAATGTTTGCACCTAAAATTGGCATAAACACCCAAGAGATTTGTAGTAGTGGAATAAATAAATAATATTAACTGTAAACAAAGAGGATATGGCAACGAAGCAATAAGAAATAAGCAAATAACAGAGACACGACAGTTTATAGTGGTTCGACATTGTTTCCCTACGTCCACTTTCAAGAGATGGCTTTATTAATCACTTTCTAAACGGAGTATAAGAGGAATCAGATGAAAATCCTTAGTTACAAAAGAATATAAAGCAAGAAGCGCCGTAAAAGCTCTCGAAAATAAAAAGTCAATTCTATATTTATAGAGGAAGACGGCGAAATATCTTCCTGAAAGTTCGGAAAAAGGCTGTTTAGAACGATAGGGGCCCACATGAGGGATCGCATGACCCAAATCCTAAGAAATAGGGATCGAGGCCGATCCCTACCATGGAGGAGTTGGAAGCTGCGATTCCTATGGGAGCTGCTCCATGTTGTACTATGCTTTTTTTTCAAGTTCCATCTCAATTAGACCTGTAGAAGTTGAGTTATTGATCGATCTTTGTTGCAATAAGTTATGTAAACTAATTCTAGCCAATCCCTCTAGAGGGAAGAGGACCGATCCCACTTGCTTGCTCCTTTTAGTGTGCAATCCCTAGGGTGGACTCCTTAGGGTCCCCACTTATTGTTTCCAAAGTTTCATATGTATCTGGCTTTTGGATTTTGCAATATCGATCGTTGTCTGTTAAGTTGCACTGTTTAGCTGAAGTAATCCGGTCCCTTTGGTAGAGAGGGATCGTACCCGATCCTTTTTCTAAATTGGACTATATTCCATATTTAGAACATTCTATAGAGAATTCTGTTGATTCTGTTCGATCAAGGCTTCATATTATCATCTGTACTTGATTTATGACCCAACAATCATCGCTTTGGGCTACTGACCTTGATGACAGTCGAGTCTTACTTGTCTAGTTAGTTTGGATATAGCCCGGTCAAAATGCTGGATAACGCACACCTACATTCAAAAGGCATACTTTGGGAGGTAATTGTTAATCTGCTTTTGAGCCAAGCAGATTTCAACCGAACTTAGAAGGTCAAAACCAAGATGAAATGATTCACATATTTGGAAACAAGATCAAAAGGACTAGAGGTTGAGCTTAAGAACATTGAGGTGAAAATTGGCTATGTATTTAACTCAGCACCGAGTTAAATAGATTGGCTTCGAGTTATTTTGCCTCCGCTTTTTGCCTTCCAAACTTCGTACGCCTCATGTGCTACTCCAATAACTTGCGGTCAAGTGATTTTCTAGAGATTTGGATGAATAATCCTAAGGATTGATAAGAAGATAGTAGAGAAAGCAGCTATCGAAAAGATCACAAGAATCAACTCAAAGTTGAAAGAAAAAAGCTCGAAACAACACAATAAGACGATGGAGAAGTAACATAAGTGGAAAAAACCAACATTACAACAAGAAGAATAACTCGGCCTTGGGTTAAATAACTCAGTGCTGAGTTATTATTTTACCTCGGTGACCTTCGACGTATATTATGTGATAATGGGTCACCATCTAGGCGTCAATGCAAGCAGGATCCCAAACCTGTACACCTATTTCTCTATAAATACAAACCTACCTACAACCAAAAGGGATCTTCTTCTTCCTGATCTTCTCTGGTTCCTCTAACTTTTGGATTCAAAATTCGTTCTTCTTCACTCCTATCCACTACCTCAGAAACACACTAAAACTCTATTGTAAATCAAAGTTCCACTAGATATTGTTCAGATCTGATATAACTATTTGAAATCTAGAAAGATAATTACTAGCAATAAAGATTGAAGTAAACATAGGCCGGACATTATGTCGAACCACTATAAATATTCTTATGTCTCCTTTTACTTTTCTGCATTTTCTTTTATTTTGACAGAACTAGTGCTTTCATTTGATTTATAGGTGTTGATACCATTTTTGGCGTCATCACCATTCTACTAGACTCTATGGTTATAAATCTAGCACACTTTGTCAATCTATTGACTACGACCCAGATGCTATCATACCCTCTTATGGTCTTAGGCAATCCATCGACGAAATCCATCGAAACATGTTCCTATTTCCACTTGGGAACCTCGAGCGGTTGCAGGAAACAACTCGCCTTCTTCTACTCTGCCTTTACAAATTGACAGTGCATGCACTCAGAGATAAATGCCCCAATGTCCTTCTTCATTCCTTCCTAATAAAATGTCTATCAAATATCATGCGACATTTTATTGCAACCAGGATGTATAGTCAATCTCGAATGAAGGCACTTCGCATAGCACCTCATCCCTTAACCCACCGACATCTGGAACAAACAATATCTCATCCTTACGAAGCTAACCATCACGTCCATGTCCGCACTTCTTCATCTCCTCAAACTCTATTCCTTCCTCTATCTTCGCCATAATCTCGACTAGTCTAGCATTTTGCCTTCGACTACTACCGATTAGCTCAATCAAGATAAGTCTGATCATCAGGCTAGCAAACACTTTAGGCTCTAGCTCACGTCGTGATCTAAAATCATAGCGAACGATAAACTCCAACTGCTTCCACTCTAGGAACATTTCTCCCAAGATAGCATGTCTCTTACTCAAAGCATCAGCAACCACATTTCCCTAACCGGGTTATAGGAAATACCCATGTCATAGGAGGCTAAGAACTCTAACCATCGCTGCTAACAATGGGTCCTTCGGTGAGAATAGTTACTTTAACGATTTATGGTCCATATATAATTTGAACCTATCCCCGAGCAAATAATTCCTTCATATCTTCAAAGAGAATACTATCACCATCAACACCAAATCATGAGTTGGACACTTCTTCTCGTGCGGTTTCAACTATCGACTAGCCTAGGTAACAACTTTCCCCTTTGCATCAACACCGCACCTAGTCTAGTACCACAAGCGTCCGTGTATACTGTCGGCTCCTCATTCCCACTCAGAATGACTAACACTGGTATGCTCGTCATCCCCTCCTTAAGACTCATGAATGCATGCTCGCACCTCGCGTGCAAATAAAAGTCTGATCCTTTTTCATCAAGTTAGTTAATAACATTGCTACACGGAGAAGTCCTGGATAAATCGTCTATAATCTCCCGCTAGTCCATAGAAACTTCTCTCATCTATAGGGATCTTGTTTCAATCCTAGTCTTGTACTGTTGTCATCTTCGTAGGATCTACAACAATACCCTGCTCAGAAACAACATGATTTAAAAATCGCACTTCACTTCTACAAAAGTTACACTTTAGAAACTTGGCCTTCAATCGGTGCTTCCTCAACACCTCGAGCACAATCCTCAAATGCTCTTTGTGTTCTTCCTCCTCCTCAAATAAATAAGGATATTGTCCATAAACACAAGTATAAAATTATTTAGCTGATCCTTGAAAACATGGTTCATAAGATCAACAAACTATGCTGGTGCATTGGTTAGCCCGAATGGCATAACCAACCACTCATAAAATCTAGATGGCGTATGAAATGCTATAATAGGCACACTCTCATTCGCCATCCTTAGTTGATGAAACTCCATCCAAGGTCCAACTGAGAGAACACCTTCACATCGTGGAGCTGATCGAACAAGTCATCAATATGCGGGAGTGGATACTTGTTCTTCTTTGTCACCTTATTCAGCTCACGGTAACCTACACACAACCTCAGAGAGTCGTCCGCCTTAGTGGCAAATTCTACAGGTGCACCCTAATCAGATATGCTCCTATGAATGAACCCTCGTCCCAACATATCATTCGCTTATACCTCACACTCCTTCCGCTCTCTAGGTGTCATACGCCTCAAGGGCATAACTATCGGTCTAATATCCTTCACTAAGTCTATGGGGAACCCAATTCTTGGTGCGGCGGTAATCCAGTCACCCCATCGAAAAAGTTCGGATACTCTTTCATGATAGGCGTAAACAACAACTCATCATACGAAATATCAAGCGAATATAGAAAGCTAACCGTAACTCCATCCTCTGGCAGGCAATCAATCACCGCCATATGTCCCTCCATAGCTCCATCATCACCAACAGCCTCACGCAATCCACCACACCGCATACTTCCTTAGCTAGTCCATCCTCAGTATAATGCTGAACTACACAACACCCACAATAACGCAATCACAAGCAAACAAACATCCATAACTCGATAAGGCTAAGTCTCAACAAACAATGAAAATGCTAGTCGATCCTCCAACGGGGTTTTTGGAAATCAAAGATCGGTCAACTATCTTGGGTTTCAATCCTAATATATCGACCAAATCACTAGATATGAAGGAATGTTAAGCCCTAGTATCGAATAAAATACATATAAATGTATCAAAAATAGAAAGCAGACCCTGTATAACGATGCTCTTCCCCTTCTCCTTCGTCGATGGACCACTCAACAAAGCTGTTAACAACGTTCAAAGCATAAGCAGACACAACCTGTCGATTCCTTGTTGGCTGTGGGTAATCCTTTTTCATATGCCCTGACTTATTGCGGTTAAAACATCATTTCTTCTCATTTTTGAAATTTTTGCTAAGATGGCCCTTCTTCCCACAATTATAGCAAAAAGGCTCCCACTTTCCCTTCTTTTGGCCACCCTTGATCTGTGGTTGCTACCTCTTGTCATTGTTCCACTTCATACCTCCCTCGCTAGTTTGTGGCATTGGCTCGTCCGTAGGAGCAACACCCGACTTGGGCTTTGGATGATGACTCTCTTACCGAAGTGCTATCTCCACCAGCCTCTCAAATGGTTCATCAATATGCATTACTAGCTTTTCTCCAAGATAATCATCCAAGCCCATGATAAACTTTTCATTATTCTTGAATGAAGTATCAACAAAAGATAGACCATACTTCAACAGCTTGTCGAACTTGGCCACGTACTCGAACACAGACATATCTCCTGCCTTAAGTCACCAAACTTTCGAAAGGGCACTAAATTTTGAGCAGCTGGTATATACTTCTCTTTAAAAATCACCTTAAACTTCTCCTGCATAATCTGATCCTTAGGAATAGTAATCTTGATGGCATTCGACCACCACATAGCTTGTCCCTGAAGCTTCTAGAGGCCAGCTTTCTCTTCATTACATCATCTAACTCCAAATCCTCAAAGATGCATTCGTAGTTGTCCACCCAATCCTGCACTTCAACGGCTGAATCTGTTCCTATAAATGGTTTACCCTTAGAGTAGAGTAATCTTTACTTAGTTTGGCAAAGTCAGCCCTTAACGCTTGCACTGGTGCATCACCTCCAACAACTACAACAATAGTAACTTAGGCATTTTGAACCATGTTTCGCACCATCTCAACGAACATGTTCTATAAGTCGGGGTTAGCAGCCACCGATCCAGTCCGCTCCTCAACTCAAGAGACAGATTTTCTAGAAGCATTCCTTATTAGCCGGCTCATTCGTATAAGATGTAATAAGAATGATCAGTCTCTCTTAAAGGAATAAGTAGTGTCAATGAATGTAATGCGAATTATATACTATATATATAGTTTTAAAAACAAAATATAACAAGTATGCTCTCTCATATATCACTCGATCCGTTCTAAGGCAATAGCTCCTTCCATATCTATAATGGATCCAAGTATCGACTTAGGTCGTCTATGCAACATTGGCTCTGATACCAAATATAATAATTGCCATACACCTCCAGTACCTAATGTACCTATATGATGCGCTACGGAGGTAATGAGCTGATGTAGAATAGTAGCCATGGGTGTAAAATAACAAAAATCTAAACACAAAACCTATAGAAAATCTCATAGCACACAGACAAAATATAATATAAAAACATAGAGGTAAAATAGGAGAGACACTGTTATAACCAAAAGAACCATATATAAGAACATCAGAGTGCAACAAGTTCACATATTATACTAAAACTAAAATAATAGAGTTTATACATCCCAAATCTCCAAAATAAACTTTATAACTGTCCCTAAGTATAAGTACTATTATATCTCCACGGTACTGCATATTGAAATACAAGCGATAGTAAGCTCCAAATATAGATATGTGAAACCATAGCAACCTGCTCGTACTCTGTACAACTCCATGAGCATCTCGGGTCAGACAACTGTCTGGTGTGAGTGATACATCATCTCAAAATACTATAAAAACCATACATAGTGATAGGAGAATAGGGTACAAAGAACCATACATGACCTATCCATGAATCCAAAGTGTTAGCATATGAAGATAGTATATGCTAAACTACTATCACAAGTGAAAAAAGGGGGTATAAGGATAAAACACAGCATATCAAGCACACATCAAACATAGCAACAATCACACAGCCTTGCATATCTCACTCAAGTGCAGCAGATGTAGGATACCACTTATAGATGATCAACTCATTGCCTATGCAGATGGCTAGGGGTTGGGCACATGCAGAGGTCCAAGTATATAGGTGCAAGTAGACTACCCTATGTTATCCCGCTTTTTGGCAAAGCTGTGATACCGAAAGATTGGTCGAAAACAAGAGACGGTTCGTCTCAGAGATTGGTTGCATTCCACTTTGCTATGGATATCGATGAATTTTGTCCGAATCCGGATCGGGCCACAATTGACAAGACATGACAAGCAAAGCCGCGAGGCCAACGTTTCAAGTTTCAAGTCAATCCGAGTTCATACACGCAAGATATGATCGATTCAAGATGGAGAAGTTAGCCCTTGTTCGAATCCATAAGATATACCCTAGTTCGAATCCATGGCCAGAAATCATGTTCGCATCCATCGGTTCATACCCATCTACTTCGAATCCGTCAAGTTTGGAAGTCCTTCGAATCCATAAGCCCAACCTTCCTTCGAATCCATCAGGTGGCCAGGCTTCATATCCATCCCATTACCTTCCTTCGAATCCATCGCTGTAACACATAATGGAATCCATCATGTTCCCCCCGCTTCGAATCCATAGATGTTGCTGACCTTCGAATCCATGAAGACACCTCTCTTCGAATCAAACCAGTGTTGTCGTTTCGTATCGATCAGTTGAAGTGAGATATGATCGATACGAACGAGTCTAAGTTCCAATCCATGCATAAGTAAAGCCTTCGAATCGATTAAGCCAAAGCGGCGAAATTCAAGCGACGACTCTATCAACTCGGCGAAAAATGTGGATCGGCTCGAAGAATGCGCGCCACATCAACCTACTAGCGCGTGCTTGGATCAATTCGAATCAATCGATTCGAACAGAGCGAAAAGTCAAGGAAATGCTAATTCGAATCGATCATAACTCGAGATCTACAAGTCCAAATGCTATGAAATTTTCACAGGAGCTTGCGTATACATAGAAGAATGTCCACGCCAAGTTTCATCACGGTTGGACACTTTCTCGATCGATTCGAACCAAGGGTCGAATCGATCCCAAAGTGGGCCCGGATCTCCAGAATTCGGCCATATGGGCCCCCTCACGTGTCAGAAGTGGTCCTCCTGGATTTTGGGCGAAATATCAACCTTCTGCAGCTATAAATAGAGCCTCAGGTCATTCAAAAAAGGGGATCGGAATTCTGAAGCGTCAAGACTCTACCGGATTCAATTCCATACTTCATTATCACTGTTGTAATCAGATTTGAAAGCTATCACCAATTGTAATCCGCTGTAATCGATTGGAATCATCAAGAGTGACGCAGCGGATTAATCAAACAAAACTTCAATCGATGGATTGTAGCAATCGGTGAGTTGAAGATACCAAAAATGCCCAAGTTCGTTGATCCAAAGATACCGAACTCTAGCTATCTCAAACACGTTGATAGCGCACTATACCGTGTTCAAAGATCTACGATTCTTCGCACGTTGATCTAGCGCACTAGATTCCGTGAATCGGCTTCAACAAACGTGGATTCGAGCGCACTCGAACGACGTAAGTGGAGATAGGAGATTACACTCAACTACCAATTGGTATGAAAGCACAAAGCTAACAAAAGAGAAATTTTATTCAAAATCAACAACCACAAAATGTACAACACACGCGTATTTATAGGGTTTTCACAACACAGCCCTTGAGTCGTGACCGACTCATGACTCACGACCTACGACTCATCATAAGTCGTTAACGACTTAGCAACACACCACACCTTTATGCATTACACGACTTACCATACAACACGGTATACGACTCATCAAACCATTCAAGTTACACGACTCAAGAAAACATAACGACTCAACTTATGAACGACTTATGACACAACCGACTCACTATTACAACACACCAGACATAATACGCGACACAACAAGATACGACTCACGACTCATAGCTTCAGCGACTCAACATCCTTCCTACGACTCAAGCTTCCAAGTCCCCTGCGGCAAAACCCTTCAAGCGAGTCAACTCTGGACGACTCTTCTATGTCGTAACTCGTCCCCGCCTTATGGCCACCCATTACTGTTATTCCCTGTTGTTTCCTGATGAGTCGTGAACGACTCATGGCCTTGCAATTAGGTCGTATACGACTCATCAATTCAGATTTATTGAAACTCCCATTGAGTCGTGACTCGTGTCCTTCCTTTGTCTCAAGATCTCTACTTGCTGAAACGTTCACCTTTCTCATGTTAAGCCGTAAACGACTTATGGTTGAATTGTTGAGTCGTGTACGACTCATAAAGCACGAACGACTCAAGTCACTGATGGGTTGTGGACGACTTATCACACTACACCACAAATTCCTGCTGAGTCGTAAAACTTCCATAGGCCTTGCTGCATCATCCTCTCCTGGTTGAGAAAAATTCGTCCTCGAATTTGTAACTTCTTCTACAACAAACTCACTTCCATGATATGGAATTAAATGCTTGACGTTAAAAACATCAGAAGTATAGACATCATCTGGTAACTTTAATCGATAAGCATTCTCATTGATTTTCTTCAAAACTTCAACTGGACCAATTTTCCGTGCTTTCAATTTATTGTATGCACCAACCGGAAAACGATCCTTCGTCAATACCGCATAAACCAACTCACCTTCCTTAAATCCAACATTTCGACGTTTCAGATCTGCAGACTTCTTATACTTCTCATTCGATTTCTCCAATCGTTTCTGAACGATTTTATGACATTCAGTCAGCTCATCAACAAAATCAACAGCTCGTTTAACTGTTCCCTTCGCCTGTGGTACTACTGCCAAATTCAACGGTCCCCTGGGTAAATTTGAATAAACAATCTGAAACGGACTGAATCCCGTGCTACGGTTCACTGCATGATTGTGAGCAAATTCTGCCTGGCATAGCTTCATGTCCCAACTTCTCAAGTTATCCTGTACAAGACAACGCAACAAATTTCCCAATGACCTGTTAACAACTTCTGTCTGCCCATCAGTTTGCGGATGATAAGCACTACTAAATTTCAGTTTCGTTCCCACCATCTTCCACAAACTCAGCCAAAAGTGACTCAGAAAACGAGTATCTCGATCAGAAACAATAGAGTCTGGTAACCCATGAAGTCGATAAATCTCCTTGAAAAATAACTGCGCCACTCGTACTGCATCTGCTGTCTTCTTGCAAGCAACAAAATGTGCCATCTTTGAAAACCTGTCCACCACAACAAATATCGAATCATTTCCCCTTTGAGTTCTCGGCAAACCCAAGACAAAATCCATGCTAATATCAACCCATGGCTTAGATGGTACTGGTAATGGCATATACAACCCTGCATTCGTTGCTGTCCCCTTTGAAACTTGGCAAATATGACATCGCTCCACGAATCTTTCAACCTCTTTCCTCATCGACGGCCAAAAGTAAGACTGCGAAATCAACTGTAAAGTACGATCACGGCCAACATGTCCTTCATCGTGCAATTCCTTCACAATCTTCATCCTCAAACTACAGTCCGGAATACATAAACGATTTCCTTTAAACAGAAAACCATCAACCAACATGAATTCATCGGTACTCCCATCCTTCACTTTTTCAACATATTTCACAAAGTAAGGATCTTCTTCAATCATCTCTGGTAACATTTCAAACCCCGTCACTTCCACCTTCATTGTCGTCAGTAAATGACTCCTCCTACTTAAAGCATCAGCTACTCGATTGGTCACCCCAGATTTGTGCTTAACGACAAAAGTAAACTGCTGTAAATATGCAATCCATGATGCATGTCTTGCTGAAATCTTATCTTGCCCCTGTAAATGTTTCAAAGCTTCGTGATCAGTGTACAGAACAAATTCCTTCTGAAATAAGTAATGTCTCCAATGCTTAACAGCCTGAACAACAGCATAAAATTCAACGTCATATGTACTGTATCTGATCTTTGCCCCTGACAGTTTCTCACTAAAATAAGCAACTGGCTTTCCATTCTGGCTCAGAACTCCTCCAATTCCAACCTTCGAAGCATCAGTATGCAATTCAAACAATAACTGAAAATTAGGTAGAACAAGAATTGGTGCAGACGTCAACAATTCCTTGATCCTTTCAAAGGCAACCCCCGCTTCCTCTGACCACACCAACTGTTTACCCTTCATGCAATCAGTCACTGGAGCCATCACGCTACTGAAGTGTGGTATGAACCTTCGGTAGAATGACGCTAGCCCATGAAAACTTCTCACTTCTGTAATTGTCTTTGGCTGTGGCCAATTCTTGACTGCTTCAACTTTGCTCTGGTCAACTTGAATACCTTTCCCTGAAACAACATACCCCAGGAATAAAACACTAGGTGTCATAAACACACATTTCTTTGTAGCAGCATAAAATTGTTCTTCACGAAGAATAAACAACACTTCTCTCAGATGTAGAACATGTTCCTCCGTACTCCTGCTATAAATCAAAATATCATCGAAATAAACCACGACGAACTTTCCAATGAGTGGTCTAAAAATTTGATTCATCACCCGCATGAATGTACTAGGTGCATTAGACAAACCAAATGGCATAACCAACCATTCGTACAACCCCTCTCTAGTTTTGAAAGCTGTCTTCCATTCGTCTCCAGGTCTGATACGAATTTGATGATAACCACTCTTCAAATCAATTTTCGAGAATATAGTTGCCCCACTCAACTGATCCAACAAATCATCCAACCTCGGCATAGGAAATCTGTAACGAACAGTGATCTTATTCAAAGCTCTACTATCAGTGCACATTCTCCAAGTTCCGTCCTTCTTTGGTACTAACAATGCAGGTACAGCACACGGACTCAAACTTTCCTGAATACGACCCTGTTCAAGTAATTCTTCCACCTGCCTTCTCAATTCCTCATGTTCCTTCGGACTCATACGATAATGTGGTCGATGTGGTAACACTGCCCCCGGAACAAGATCAATCTGATGTTGAATGTCTCTAAGTGGTGGTAACTCCTTTGGCAACTCCTCTGGAAAGACATCTTCAAACTCTTCCAAAACTGGCTTTGCTTCTTCAGGAATCTCAACTTCTTCGCTACTCTCTCTCCCAATCAACAAAAACACTTCCGGTTCTTCCTCCACTTCTTTAACAAACTCCTTCAAAGTCAACAGAGTTTTCAATTCTTCAATCTCTTCTAGCTTGCTCTCCTTCTGCTGCTGTCTCTTAGGAACTAAAGTGATTTTAGTACCCTCGAACATGAAACTGTAACTGTTGGCACGACCGTCATGCTGAACTGCTCTATCAAACTGCCATGGTCTGCCCAACAATAAGTGACAAACATCCATATCTACGACATCACACCAGATTTCATCTTTGTACTTCTTCCCAATCGAAAAAATAACACAAGCCCTTCGACACACTTTTACTTCACCTCCTTTCCTTAACCATGCTAGCTTGTATGGTTTAGGATGCTTTTCGGTCTTCAAATTCAACTTCCTAACTGCCTCTGTAGAAATAATATTATCACAACTCCCCGCATCAATAACGAACTTGCAAACTTTCCCCAGAATAGTACATGTCGATTGAAAAATATTGCTTCTCAGCCAACTACAATCCTCCTCTTGCTTAGGTGTCAAACAACTTCTCCTCATCATAAGATTACAACCTTCATCACCCGACACTTTTTCTTCCTCCTCAACATAAGGTACATTTGAATACTCTGCCTCCTCACCATCATCTGCCTCAACCTCTGCAACCATGGTTCTCTTCTTCGGCTTCGGACATTCGTTGCTTTTGTGACCCAACTCCTGACAATTATAACATTTGAAAACACTACTAGCCTTCGCTTTCTCTGCCTCCTTCACCACTGGCTTTGTAACAGGTTTAGGAACACTAGAACTTCCGCCAACACCCCTTGCTTGATTATTGGAATTAGTAAACACACCACCTCCACGCCTTCCTTGTTTCTCCCAAGCTAACGCTTTCTGATGTGCCTCTGCTACTGATCTAGGATCAAACATATTAACCATATCTTGGATCTGCATTCTCAAGCCCCCAATGAATCTAGCAGTTAGCTGTTCTTCTGTTTCCATGATATCATTCCTGGCGATGAGTTGGTAAAATTCATCAGCATAATCACTAACAGATTTTGTCCCTTGCCTCAGATTCTGCAACCTCTGGTACATAAGTGATTGGTAGTTATAAGGCAAAAATGTAGATCTCATCAACTTTTTCATCTTCTCCCAAGATTCTATCTTTGACTTCCCCATTCGTTCTCGAGTAAGTTTAGTTTGCTGCCACCACGCCAAAGCTCTCCCCCTCAACCTAGTAGCAACCAACTTCACCCTTCGATTCTCCGGCACCTCCTTGAAATCAAAGATTTCCTCCACATTAGACAACCAATCTAAGAACTCCTCAGCAACCATCCCGCCTTTAAACTCCGGAATCTCCATTTTCATACCCGACTCCCAACGACGGTCATCCTCCACATCACGGTAAGAATTTCGAACTTGGTCTCGATCTCGATAATGAATACTTGCTCTATCACCCTCTTCAACAAAATCAAAGGTACGCCTACATCGATCTCGACCAATGTCATCCCTTTGTTCATGCATGCTTCTTTGACTATGTCTCTCCTCATCTCTATATGCTTCATGGTCAAATTCACGTTGACTTCTTCTCTCTTCATGTGCATAGTCATGATGATCTCTCCGTGATGAAATTGATGTTTCTCTTCTATCTCTACAAGAATGTGGCGATACCCTCCTCGCTTCCGTAACCGATGGCGAAACTCGGTTTCCTCCATGGTTCGAGTTTGGTGATCTCCTTCTTTGATTCAAATCATTCATCAATCTCTCCAATTTACCAATGCCTTCATCAAATTTCTCATTAATACGTTGTTCCATAAGCTCGGCTTCTTCTCTACGATACAAAGCTTCAACGTTTTGATGTCGGTTAGCTCTCCTCGGTGGCATGGTTAAAATTTTCACAAACTTCAACAAATTGAACACAATACTTCAAAATTTCACACGATAAGGCAATCTAGGCTCAACTGTCTCGGCAATGCTTGTCTCGGCCTTGACTCTTCACAACTTTGCTTGGCTCGGTCAAGACTTGCCTCGGCTCACTCCAAAACCTTCAAAACTTTGGCGCGCAAATCACCAATTCAAAATCCAACTCCTCGATCCAAAATGAAATGGATCAAACTCTCCAAACTTGATGCAACTTCAATATGAACACGATGAACTACTTCAAACTTCAAAAACTTGGCTCCAAGAATCAAACTTAGCTATGATTGGCTAAGTATGGCTCTGATACCAAACTGACGCAGCGGATTAATCAAACAAAACTTCAATCGATGGATTGTAGCAATCGGTGAGTTGAAGATACCAAAAATGCCCAAGTTCGTTGATCCAAAGATACCGAACTCTAGCTATCTCAAACACGTTGATAGCGCACTATACCGTGTTCAAAGATCTACGATTCTTCGCACGTTGATCTAGCGCACTAGATTCCGTGAATCGGCTTCAACAAACGTGGATTCGAGCGCACTCGAACGACGTAAGTGGAGATAGGAGATTACACTCAACTACCAATTGGTATGAAAGCACAAAGCTAACAAAAGAGAAATTTTATTCAAAATCAACAACCACAAAATGTACAACACACGCGTATTTATAGGGTTTTCACAACACAGCCCTTGAGTCGTGACCGACTCATGACTCACGACCTACGACTCATCATAAGTCGTTAACGACTTAGCAACACACCACACCTTTATGCATTACACGACTTACCATACAACACGGTATACGACTCATCAAACCATTCAAGTTACACGACTCAAGAAAACATAACGACTCAACTTATGAACGACTTATGACACAACCGACTCACTATTACAACACACCAGACATAATACGCGACACAACAAGATACGACTCACGACTCATAGCTTCAGCGACTCAACATCCTTCCTACGACTCAAGCTTCCAAGTCCCCTGCGGCAAAACCCTTCAAGCGAGTCAACTCTGGACGACTCTTCTATGTCGTAACTCGTCCCCGCCTTATGGCCACCCATTACTGTTATTCCCTGTTGTTTCCTGATGAGTCGTGAACGACTCATGGCCTTGCAATTAGGTCGTATACGACTCATCAATTCAGATTTATTGAAACTCCCATTGAGTCGTGACTCGTGTCCTTCCTTTGTCTCAAGATCTCTACTTGCTGAAACGTTCACCTTTCTCATGTTAAGCCGTAAACGACTTATGGTTGAATTGTTGAGTCGTGTACGACTCATAAAGCACGAACGACTCAAGTCACTGATGGGTTGTGGACGACTTATCACACTACACCACAAATTCCTGCTGAGTCGTAAAACTTCCATAGGCCTTGCTGCATCAAAGAGAATATCAATAAAGTCATAAACTTCATAGTGGACGCAAGCAAGATCGCCGAACTACTATAAACCCTGTATTTGTGATTGTTATTTGTGAATCATTGTGATTGCTATTCCTTAGATCTGAATACTACATTGATTGTTGCTGGTTTACGATCGTAAACGGGTGCTTCCGTGGTATTGGGTGTTTGTGGTCAATTTTGACGCAAACATTTTGGTGCTTTCACTGAGAACTGCTGATTCAGGATAATTTGAATTTGAAGGCTTAAAGATTTAGATCTAAGAACCATGACGAGACAATCGAGCAAAAGGCCAAGGCCAGAGAGATGTGAACACCAAGGAAGTCAAGAGGCTTCTTCAGGAGCGAATCAAGCATCGATCTTCATCACTAGGGACGAGATGAAGATAATGATGAAGAAGCAGGAGGAGCTGATCCAAAGTTTGTTCCAACAGATAGGACAACTTGGAGCACAGAATAGAGAAGCGAATGGAGTTCAAAACGGAGCAGGACCATCTGGCGTAGCACCTGAACTAGGGGACGCGCACATGGAGAATGTTGATCCAACCCTGAGAGAGAGAGAGAGAGAGAGAGAGAGAGATGCATCTACCCAAGCTAGGAGTAGCAGAGGAGTGAACGTTCAGTCAAGGGGGCAAATCCTAGAATTCCCTCATGGATTTGGGGGGCAGGTTGAAAGTAATGAATGAAGATTGCATCTCGGTGACAACGACAGATTGGCGGAGATGGTTAGTAGAGCTATGAGAGGCGGTTTGGTAAATAAAGATTTGGAGGATGTTAATAGGAGTCCTTTTACTCCAGCAATCAGACGAGCTAGGAACCTACCGGATTTCAAGTTACCATCATTAGACATGTATGACGGGAGAACAGACCCCATGGTTCATCTAACGAATTATATGAGACATATGGAAGTGCTGGGGGCATCAGAGGAGGTTATGGCCCAGTGCTTTCCATTGTACTTGGTGGATATTGCAGCATTGTGGTTTAGACAATTGGAGAATGGATCCATCGGAACATGGAATGGTTTAATTGAGCGATTTATGAGGCAATTCAGGGTTCACATTTCAAGACCCAAGAATGTGATGAATTTGGCAACCCTAAAGCAGAAAACCGAGGAGACCTTGAGGAGTTATCTAGCGCGATTCAATGCAGCAGCAGCTTCGGTGGATCGAGCAGATCCATCTATGGTGGTGATGGCAGCTGTGTCTGGAGTAGCTGACGGCACAGAGTTCAAAAATTCATTGACTAAAGATCCACCCGTGGATCTAGAGGAATTCTACAACGAGGAAGAAAAGTTTTTACGAATAGAGGATGTGAATGCAGAAAGAGAAGAAGGAGAGGGAATAGAAGTTTATGTGCTTAAAGACAAAAGGCCTTTCGAAAAGGACTCAGGCAAGGATAAAGGAAAACGAAAGGCTGAGGATTATAACGACAAGTCAAAGCGGCAACGGAGGGAGCCGCGATTCACCACTTACACCGAGCTGAATGAGAGTCTGGAACGAATTTATCAGGATACCAAAGAGCAGGTTCCGTATCTTAGACCGATGCGAAGGGATCCAACTTCTGACGAAAGGAGATCAGATAAGTTTTGTGTATTTCATGAATTAAATGGTCATAACACTAATGATTGTAGGCATCTGAAGGAGGAGGTGGAAGGGCATATCAGGAACGGTATGCTCCTTCAATATGTGAGGAGGCGAGCTTCGGCGGTGGAGCCGGAGCGACCACCGTCTACATCAGCCAGGGGTGGCCCTGAACGGGACACCGTTTGGTTATCAATTAATTAAAATAACGATGAACAAGTCGCAAGCTTCCACTAACACAATTAAATCATTTACACCTGTACGAGACCGCGAACGTTCTCCAGGCATGCTCTGAATGATCATTGACTGTTTCGTAGTGGGAACTTACATTTTGACATCTTTGCTTTGCTTTCGTTTCATGTTGATTTGGACATTTGAACTTGGTTTGTTTGGATATTTTTGATTTAAAATTCATCTGTCGAATAGATATTTGATTCTGATGATTCGGAAATGGCTAAGCTACTTACACATGTACGGGGTCGTGAACGGTCCTTAGGCATGCTCTGAGATGGCGATAAACCGCCCTGACAAATGATCTAGGGACCCACGCGAACGTGACCCTGGTATCGATAATACCAAGCCCTCCCGGGCACACTTTCTCGCCCCGAACGGCACCCGACTTCGAACAGTCACAACTCGCCACGAACGGCACCCGACCTCGAACGGTCACAAAAACGCCTCGAACGGCACACGATCGCGAACGGTCACAACTCGCCTCGAACAGGCACAACTCCCCTAGAACAGGCACGACTCACTCACTTCAAATGGCTCGATCGCGAACGGTCGTCATTTGAGGTCCGCCACTTGACCGCGCACGGTCGCACTTCACCTCAAATGGCTCGATCCCGAACGATCATCATTTGAAGTCAGGCGCTTGACCATGAACGGTCGCACTTCATCTCAAGTATCCCGATCCCGAACGGTCGTTATTTGAGGTCGCATAGAACTGTAAATTCCTTTGCAGGACATCAACAGGATATGAACATCCAGATCATGGCATTACAAAACACGCCTTCCTACCGCAGGGCATATTTTGGGGGGCAAATGTTATCCCACTTTTTGGAAAATCCGTGATACCGAAAGATTGGTCGAAAACAAGAGACAGTTCGTCTCAGAGATTGGTTGCATTCCACTTCGCTATGGATATCGATGAATTTTGTCCGAGTCCGTATCGGGCCACAATTGACAAGACATGACAAGCAAAGCCGCGAGAGCCAACGTTTCAAGTTTCAAGTCAATCCGAGTTCATACACGCAAGATATGATCGATTCAAGATGGAGGAGATAGCCCTTGTTCGAATCCATAAGATGTACACTAGTTCGAATCCATGGCCAGAAATCATGTTCGCATCCATCGGTTCGTACCCATCTACTTCGAATCCATCAAGTTTGGAAGTCCTTCGAATCCATAATCCCAACCTTCCTTCGAATCCATCAGGTGGCCAGGCTTCGTATCCATCCCATTACCTTCCTTCGAATCCATCGCTGTAACACATGATGGAATCCATCATGTTCCCCCTGCTTCGAATCCATAGATGTTGCTGACCTTCGAATCCATGAAGACACCTCTCTTCGAATCCAACCAGTGTTGTCATTTCGCATCGATCAGCTGAAGTGAGATATGATCGATACGAACGAGTCTCAGTTCGAATCCATGCATAAGTAAAGCCTTCGAATCGATTAAGTCAAAGCGGCGAAATTCAAGCGACGACTCTATCAACTCGGCGAAAAATGTGGATCGACTCGAAGAATACGCGCTACGTCAACCTAATAGTGCGTGCTTGGATCGATTCGAATCAATCGATTCGAATTGATCGATTCGAACGGAGCGACTAGTCCAGGAAACGCTAATTCGAATCGATCATAACTCGAGATCTACAAGTCCAAATGCTATGAAATTTTTACAGGAGCTTGCGTATACATAGAAGAATGGCCACGCCAAGTTTCATCACGGTTAGACACTTTCTAGATCGATTCGAACCAAGGGTCGAATCGATCCCAAAGTGGGCCCGGATCTCCAGAATTCGGCCATATTGGCCCCCTCACGTGCCAGAAGTGGTCCTCCTGGATTTTAGGCAAAATATCAGCCTTCTGCAGCTATAAATAGAGCCTCAGGTCATTCAAAAAAGGGGATCGGAATTCTGAAGCACCAAGACTCTACCGGATTCAATTTCATACTTCATTATCACTGTTCTAATCAGATTTGAAAGCTATCACCAATTGTAATCCGCTGTAATCGATTGGAATTATCAAGAGAATATCAGTAAAGTCATAAACTTCAGAGTGGACGTAGGCAAGATCGCCGAACCACTATAAAACCTGTGTTTGTGATTGTTATTTGTGAATCATTGTGATTTCTATTCCTTAGATCTGAGTACTACATTGATTGTTGCTGGTTTGCGATCGTAAACGGGTGCTTCCGCGATATTGGGTGTTTGTGGTCAATTTTGACGCAAACACCCTAGGTACACGTAGGCTACCCTCTCCCAACAATGAGCATCATAACTTCAGAGTTACCCATCAATCCCTTAGCGCACGTACCAATTGTAGAATAATCTCATAGATTCTTAACTCTTTCACATGTAGATGGAAGGACTGGACACATGCAAATGTCCAAACACATGGATACACGCAGACTACCCTGGGTACAAACAGACCACCCTGTTCTACTCACGAGCATAAAAACCGCATGTTATACTCTACGAGCTATCATGTAGAACTCGTCCTTTTGGTCCCTCTGAAGATGCCATAGTCACTCGCCACATCGAGTCGTCGAAGTCGTCATACTTCATTGGCTCCCATCCCAAAGTCATCTCAAGCCATCTTGGGGTTCTCCATCCTTACCCTAAGCTAACTTCCATAACCATTAAGCAACCCCAAGTCTTCCCTCGAAGCACCTCAATGCTGAGCCCGAAGCAACCACCCAAAAACCCAAATTCCACGTTTTATTCGGTCCCCCTCCTGTAACCGAACAAATGCCACCAAACAGCATTTCTCGTTCGGCCCATCGTCGAACTAAGATCCTACCAGATAGGATTTCCAGTCCCGTCCCCCACTGCCGAACCAAGTGCCACTGGATAGGATTTCCTGTCCCGTCTTTCCCCTACCGAGCCAACCACCAACCAGAAAGGACATGAATTCTAGTCTGGTCTTCCAAAACCGGACCGCCACGTGCCCGAGCTAATGCCTTCTCCTCTTGGAGTGAACAACCGAGAC
This sequence comes from Allium cepa, assembly GCA_030765085.1. NCBI lineage: Eukaryota > Viridiplantae > Streptophyta > Magnoliopsida > Asparagales > Amaryllidaceae > Allium > Allium cepa. Next base: position 684,798,509 of record CM060942.1, read on the forward strand.
TAGGCCCTACTGAACTATCCCATACTGGACCAAGTTCTACCGAACCAGAAACCATAACACCTTCGACACATCAACATCGCACTGATTCCATCGCTGTACTCGACACTTCGACCATTATGCATTTCATATGCAACGATACAGCTATAAACACTCTAGAGTCTATCCGTCAAATTCTGACTCTACGGTTCTTACCTCTAGTTCACTCTGATGAGCGTTTTCAACCGTACAAGCATACAAATAAACATCATATATGCACCAAATAACATTTAAATATGTAAATCATGCAATCAATCATAGCAATAATCATACAAGGTTTACACAATATAGCATAGCAGCTATCAAGGCAAGCACACATTCAAACAACATGTCTAGAACACCAAGTTTTTACTATATATTAGGTTTTAAATCAGCAATAAAACTTAATTTTGACACTAAAAATGGAATCAAAACATGCTAAAACCTGGGTATATATACAGTAAAATGTGAGATGATAAATCACTCACCAAAATCTCTAAAATCCTAGTTTTGCATACAAATCGAAGAAAATTTGAAAATCAACAGTAAGCCAAAAATTTTCTTCCCCAAAAATGTCCATTTGAAGGTCTCTAATGAATCCACTTGCTAATCTACCCTTAACCTATGATTTAAACTTGATTCGGAGGAGAAAAGAGATGGTTTTATCTATAATGGGTTAATCCGAGCTTAGATCTATTTGAAAAAGGGTAAAAGTGATTTGGATATGATGGTTCATTGTATTATAGCCTCCAAATCCAAAATGGGTTAATGGGCTTGAACCCAAACTCACTAATTACCCACTAAAATGCTCTAAAACATGTCAATCTTTAAACAACCATATTTCCTATCCTTAAAATCCAAATTGTTATTACGACCACTTTAAGAAAAGAGAAACCATCATATCTTTTCAATGGAAATAGTCTCAAATGCTAATTCAGCCTTTATCAAAGATTATAATTGTTATAATTTTTCGAGGGTAAAATCATTCGGGAAAATTCTAAAGAGTGCAAATGTCATTAGTTGTCATTTTCTAAAATTAAAGAGTCATACAACCTCATATGAATTTACAAATAATATTTTACGATCCTTCGATACGTAAAAGAAGGGTCATTAGAGCACCTATCACATGTATAATCTCATCTTCTCATTTAAAAATAAATGGTGACGGGAAATGACTGTACGATGGGCAAGAAGTCCCAAGTAGCGTCGTACCTCAACATATGGGTTATCCACCCTCATCCGTACTTAGGTAAGGTATATAAATAGTATAAGAAAATTTGTCACTCCGTTAGAATCAAAAGGGAGATTGATGGTCGTTTTCTCGTTCTAGGAGCACACGGGTTATCCATTTGGATATGCTTCCATAGTCTTCCCTTACTTGCATGGTAATCATGACAATATCCACCATTGTACTCGCTAACATGAGGACTTCCTGTCACGACTCTGTTTTGGCCCCTATGGTAACAGACTTCTGGCCTATGTGACACAAGGGATTAGGGTTAACCAGCATGTTGTGAATACTATAGTGTGTCACGGATCTGGAACGCAACCACACGATCAAACCACTAGGATAGATGCTAACTGTGTAGTTTACTCCAACCAAAGGAGCACATCATGACAGACAAATACATAGTATCTACACATATATGTATCCTACCAAACTCAATCCACGAGCTTCACATCATGCAAGTATTATTCTAGTATCACCGATCCCGCCACATAAGTGTTACCTGCTTACAATGAATAACTGAATAAATATCACATCGACGTCCCGTACCATAATGTGATACTCAATCGTTTATTCACTGCTCATAAACTCCACTCAATCCCTGTAGTATTCTATATAACGAGTCCGATGAATAGCTCAAGAAATATTTTTGAAAGTCTCATACCAGACGATATTATAGCTCCATTAATTTAGATTTCTCATTAGAATTAAAACAATCAAAACAATTAAATTTAAACTATAAAAAATTATATTTATAAAATATAACAAAACTTCTAAAATCATTTATTATGTTCTCATAACCTTACCTTTAAAACATTTATATATAATACATTCATTTTATTTAAATAAATACAAATAGATTTAAATACTATAATTCATTTTCAAATCTTTTGTACATGCTCATGCAAGCGTGCGCGCGCACACACACATACATACATACACACATACATATACATACATACATAAATACATATATATATATATATAACTTTCAAAGTCACTTTACAAGTCATTCATAATTATAAAATTCATTCCCAATTTTCAATAATTAAACACCCTTTAAAGTAAACTAATAAACTTTTAGAATCTTCCTTTGCATTTCAAAATATTTATTAACTCAAACTATAAAATAATATAAACACATTTAATAATTCAAATCACAAAGAGTGTGTGTGGAGGGAGGGGTAAGGATCAGCCACACCTCAATTTGGTTGCACCATTAATCCCCCTTAATTTCCACTACACATTCCGAATTAAATAATACTATTTTCTCTCTCCTCTCACTAACTATATTATTTAATTCGGAGTGTATGCTGAAAATTAAGAGGGAATTAAGGGGTGTGTGTGTGTGTATCATAAACGCACATGTCGATTAGTGCACCAAGTGTACTATTGGTCGACCGATAAGCGGTCGATTCACGACCCTACTTATACTGCTAATGTCTAATGAAAAAATCCAATCATTTGCTTCAATACTTCCACCATTAATTCGATGCCCACAAAAATCATTCTGTAAGTCGATGCACATACAAGTAACAACAAAATGCTCATCCAAGAATTCAAGATTAACATAAATTTGTGACTTAGAGCACTTGTCGGAGCTTCTGTGTATTCATCTTCTCCACTCTTCCTTTTTCTGTAACTTTCCAACTTCAATTATTTATGATCAAAACTTGCGTCCCTCGTTAGCTAATTGTGTAGACTGATATCAAGAGGCATAAAATTGAATTTAGGAATTTAAGATGATTTATTCTGATTTTAATTTGGTTTGTAAAGGAACGAGGGTTTCATGATTTTGTTTCCAAGGAGTAGTGTCAGAAATTGACAAGGAAGAAGTGTACATAACTAATATTTACTAAATAAAGAGAAATGTCTCGAATTAGAAAAGTCTACATGTTGGAATGGTGAAGGCTGGGCTTGAGTAAGTGGGCTTTAGCTTGAGAATGTTTTGCAAAATATTCATTTCTTCTTCTCTTTTAAAACCATTTTCCTTTTAACACAAACCACTAATAATTCTCAAATAAAAATTATATTTACATTAATTAAACAATAAGACTCATAATGGAATTTTATAGAATTTATTTCCCGCAAACACTTTTTATTTTAATTATTTATTCAAAGTATTCAATTTGGCCCATTTAACTGAAATTCACTTCATTAATCCAATTTAATTCAAATTTCCATTTTTAAAGCATTTATTACTTGAATCAATATTATTTATTCCATATATAATTTTATGAAATACTGTTTCTATATTTTAACTCATGTTAATTTAATTACCATATATTTACATTTTAACCTCATTTATTAAACAATTTCCACAATTATTCTCGTTTAATCCTTATCTATTTTAATTAATTAAATAATCATCAATAATTTTATTTAATTACCTTCCAACACTGGCTTGGTGCAGTTGGTTTTGTTTGATTTTAAGCAATCTCCATATGCTTGACCTTTTCATAGTTTTGAATATTTGCATCAAGATCTTTAGAAGTTTCATCTTTACTCAAATTCATGCTTTCATAAAAAGTATCTTTCCAGAAACTTCATTACTTATTGATTCATTAGGATTTCTCAAGCAAGCATTTTGATCAAGATTAATATCTTAAGAAATAGAGGCAATTCAACAAGGATTTATGCATATGTAGGTAGAACTTCATCATCTACAGTTATAAAGGTAGTCATGCATGATTTTTTTCTTCTATATCTTCTTTTTCGATCAGTTTTCTTTGGGATGTCCAAAACAAGCACAAACCATAAATTTTGGTGGAATCCATCATATTCTATTTTTGGACTAGATTTTCACCATCATTTATAGTGACATGTGCTTCTTCTGGCAATTCTGTATATGCTTTAATTTCCATAGGTATTCTCGCGTAGCTAAGTCGAATTTCTTTTACTGTTGGTTCATCCAATTTCAATGAAACTCAGACTACACTAGGCATAACATTAAAAGCAAATCTTTGTCTAATACCAGTTTATTGCTCCATTTTTTCAAGATAATGTATTTTCAATTAGAGGTGGAGCTTTGACACAACGGTTAGCTAGGCCACCCACATTTACAAATTTAATGATAAAAAAGGCATTGTTTCTTATGTCGATCTCAAACCTACATGCCGGATTCCAAGCACTTGAGACAAAAGACTTGAAATAATGATAATAAGGGCGATTGCTAGTCTAAATCGAAATTGGAATTTAATCCTTCATTCTCGATCATATCTGCCCAAGAAGATGACTTTTTACCTTAAAGGTTATCTCTGGCCCGTGGCTGAGATTATGCGTTTAAATATGAATTAGCCGTCTTAGCTCTTGCATTTCTTGAGCCTTTCTGGCTATTTTTGATGAACTGCGGCTGAATTCTTCCAGCATCTTGGACATTAATAGGAACAAGAGTTTCTACGTTGGTTCCTAACAAGTTGGAACCCCTCATCGTCTAGATCCGGAGGTCTCCCTTTAATGTAAGAGAATGGAAGAGGGTTAAGGGTTGGCGGAGGATTGGAAAAAGCGGCGGAAGAGTCCTTGTAAATCTGATCACCGGGGGCCAGTAAAATTTTATAATTTTTTATTTTGAAACTTGATTCCGTGCTAACATGTGCATAGCATTTGCTTGCCTATTGATACAAATCCCTTAGACGTGTAGCATGTGTAAGAGTGCGGCCATCAATTTATGGTCACAGCTATTGTAGCTTCAGACCTCTACGCGCAAATGTTCATTCAATTTAGATGTGCGCATTGGTCCCGAAATTATGAAACCTACACAGGCCCCCGGCCTAGTAATCTTCACACGAGTAGCATCTATGTATGCAATGACATCATCAAATTCCTCGGTTACGTTTCATGGCTTTTCTATCATTATCTCTTTCATAATGATGTCGAAGAAAAAGAACATGCAATTCACATAGCTAAACTTGTATAGTTTGCAAATTTCAGTCACTCTATGATCATATATATCACTTACAGTCTGCAAATTTTACAGTCGTTCTCTGAGCATATATCATTTGATAAATCAATATTCACGCACTATTTACATGTGTATAAATATCGGTTCATACAGCATATATGCAACAAACACTCCACACTAACAATACATCTAAAGTTCCTGGAACGTTATTCATTCATAAAATTTGTATCAATGATCGATATCAATACTCATACAAAGATTCAGTCAGATTTTGAAGTGCGCCGTCTATATATTCAGACAACTTGAGTTCCTCATCCTCCACTTTATACTGCGTTTGTGCTTCTGAATTTGCTTGTTGCATTGAATTCCAACATGAAAATTTATCGCTTTGCATAAAAATATCATCCATTCCGTGTATAAACTCAGAATTATTATGATGATCCAATGTAGTTTCCGATTCAGGAGAGGACCAGTGCTCCATATTAAAAGGTAAATAACTCGTAAGATTCGTATTAATCGTGAATTGATCGGTGAAGACTTGTTTAGGTTTCGACACTGATGAATTTTCAGACGGAGAATAGGAGATTGAAGTATCAAAACTTCGTGTAGATTCCATACAGTTGATATGATCAATTGCATTAATGGGTTTGTGGGTGTTTGGGTCAATTCCTCTCTTTTGTAATTTCTTTTTTAAGCTGGAATTCCATAAGTTCTTTATTTCATTATCGGTTCTTCCCGGCAGCTGTGCTGCTATTTGGGACCATCTGTTTTTTGAATATAATAGCCATAATATGAAGAGAAAAAGAGAGGAAAAAAAAGGACAAATTCTATATATATGCTTGTTAAAAAAAAATTAGTAATTAATAAAAAAAGAGGTGTGCACAATTTCAACTAAAATCAAAGTTAAGTATCCACACTTTTAAACCTGCGCAAAGAACAAATTTTAAAATTGCATATTTCTGTAATAAGTTTGTATTCAAGCCTATTGCATGGGATTATACATGAAATTTGTCCAGAAAAAGATTTAAACAAGGGGATTATATATCATAAGCAATATATACCTGTTGCCCAAAACTGCATGAAGTTGGATTATAAGAGTCTCTTCTTCCAATGAGAATGTACCTCTTTTGAGGTCAGGCCTTAAATAATTGATCCATCTAAGCCTGCAGCTCTTCCCACATCTCTGCAAACCTGATCAAATCATAACAATTTCTTTACAATTCAATAATATTCAATAAAGTTAATGAATAATCATGCAGTATGATAATATAAGGTTACCTGCTTGTTTAGGTACAGTGCTCCAACATCCATGGCCATATTTATTAATGTGATTCAGAAGCTTTTCATCTTCATCAGGTGACCACAATCCTTTTCTAAGCTTCTGTTTGTAGCAGCAAGAATGCCTTGCCATTTTTGTGTGTAATGAAATTAAGCAGAGGAAGAACATAATATTCGAACTGTATGAGTGAGGAATATATAAGAGGAGCTTAAGGAAGATAGAGGTGTCCTGATCTAACGGTAGTTATGATGTGAAATTATTAATTGTTCATCCTGTTCATTCTTTCTACACTCTAAACGACCCCAGAAGGTTTATTTATATTTTAAGGTATTTTAGGAGATGGAATTATTGTCGGTTGCAGCCATCTGTGGGGCAGGCAATTTGCTATTTTTTTTTCCATAGAAGAAAAAACAACCAAAGATTGTTCTATAGAAAAGTGAATATTAAGTGAATAATGCGAATTATAAAATGTGGAAAGACCAAAGTGAATCAGCCTGTAAGTCTTTATCATATTAATTAAATTCAAAAATATATATAATGGTGAAATAAAGATAGGCATGATCTTGCTAGTACATAATATCACACTCTGGAAAGCAAATCTTCCTTTAATCCAAAAAAGGGATGAAGAAACAAGAAAAAATGATTAGTCTCACTCCTATATTAATGTTCAACAAATTGCGTGTGTACACACAGATATATGTATATGTATATATGTATGTATATGTATGCGTGTACAAAACCGTGCCAGAAATTTCACTACTTTTCAGTGAGCAAGCTGTAGAGTTTCTCAGTTCTTCGGCTAATAAGTAAGGACAACAAGGACAGATATGTGGCAATTGATGCAAGTTCTTGAATTATAAAAAACCGAGGAAGAAAAAGATAAATACTTGCATGTATTTCTTTGCCGACAGATTTTACTGAGATGATAAATGATTGAGAAGGTAACAGATGGAATATGACAATGTAAACCATACCCAGTGTTTTGTAGTTGTCCTCTCTTGAATCGTGCTTAGGGCCTATGGTTAAAATATTAGTATCATACTACGTGTAAATTAAGGGGCCCTAAGTGCAAAACATATCAAAATGAATGATGTCAGGCGATGGAAACAACTTAAAACAACGTCTTTTTCTTGCAAAAGGTTGGTCCCATTTACTGATTCTAGTGGGTTGTTGAGATTAAGTTTCTAACTCGATTTTTTTAACTAGTACTCTTGTAAATCTATATGACATTCGTATTATCCATGTATATAAGAATAATAGACTTTTTCTTATGCTGAGAGCAATGATTGCTGCTCCTAAAACTAAATCTATACGTTGTTCTTCAAAAACACTCAATTTACATTAACAAAACCGAAATCTTTTGCCCAAAATCAAAACAAAGGTGGATAAATTGATGCCCGAATCGTTAAAAAAAAAAAAAAAATCCTTCAGGAAAGAAATCCACACCAGCAACAGACGTGGCCATCTTTGTTCCAACGTTAGGAATTAGCTTAGATTCAATTAGTTCCACATTTGTTTGCAGCGCGACTCTTACTGAAACCGCTTTGATTTGATGGCACGACCCCTTCATATTTAAACCATATACTTCCTTGAATATAATCTTAGAGTGGAATCATCCTTTCCCTAGGCGCCCCCAATGGAAGCTGACTTTTTTTGGACGACCGAATATGAAGAAAGATAGAAGAAGTTTTACCTCCATTGCATTTTCGATGCTAAGTGCTTGCTAGATACACCAAAGAATGTGCTAAATAATACCCGGTCCAAAACTCGGCCTTCTATTTTTATTTTGCGCTTAAAAATACCACAGGTACCACCGCAACCAGTTGTTTGCATTGAATGCAACATGCCAAGAACGATTTTACAAAGCGAGTCATAAATGATAACAACAGTTTTGTACAACCACATACTAAATTAAAAACTCGACTACATACAATTGAAGGATAATAGTTCGATATTATATATACAATCGGTCTTCGATATTCGAAAGTATTACATAATAGTCGAGATTTAGTAACTAATTGTCTAAGTAAAACATCAAATTTGGAAAATCGAAACTCCTGATGTTAAAGCAGGGAAGGAGATCGTAAAAAAATAAAATTAAAAAACACATCTAAAGTCGGTATCGTAATCGACCACTACTAGGAAAAAATTAGTTCGACTTAATCTAGCAATTGAGAATGAAAACGAAAATCAGATTCGAAATTGCATACATTTCATAGCTTTTGATCGAAATATTAAAATGATTAATTTAACAATTGTGTTTTTTTCGTATTAATAAGCAGAGATTCAAATTTTGATGGTATTGTTTGGATTGGGTACTATCTAGTGTGTTTTGTGGTGTATTTAGCAGCATTCTAAATTGTAGGCCTTTCTTTTTAATGGTTTTATAAAAAACACACTATGTTGCAATAAATATGCAAATTATAAAGTGAAAGGTAATTTTCATTATTCTTGTAGAAAACGCAATTTGACTTGTACTTTTAGGAAAAATATTCAAAATTTCCACGAAATTTAGTAATACCGAAAAAAAACTAGTCATCTAATAAAAATATACTTAAATAACAATTATAACTAATTACAAATATAATAATTCAAATTATTTTTATATTTGATTTTTTCGAAAGCATAAGTTAACTTGCATTGTCTATCAAAAAGTGCAAAAATATGTGTCTAGTTTACATAATTATTGGTACAGTGACTTTTCTTACAACAACATAATAAATAGAGACATGATGTGTAATGCTTCATCTTTGGTATCATCAAATATTTGCACTCTAAAAGATTTGGAGTAAAATTTTAAGGTTTTTAATTATGATAAAACGAGAATGAAAAAAGAATGAATGTTAGGACACAGAAGATGGTAGGATGGGAAAAAATTTAATGGAGTAGTGGCACTTTCGTGGGTCGTTGAAGGAGATTCAGAGAGTACAAATAGAATTAAGGCATATAGTTTACATGATCATGTGTATCTTTACTTTCCCTTTTTCTTTTTCTCCCTTCATATCTTAGGGGAAAACAAAAGAACAAATCTAATGATCACATGAAATTGTCGAACGTAAGCATGGAAAATATATCACGCATTGAATGAAGACAGCAGAATCCAAAAATGCTATTCAACTGGAGAAAGGAAAATCCAACATGGAGAAAATAGACATCAAGCCCACTCGATAAGTGGCTCCCACATGCTATTTAATTTAAGGTGGATTTCCAACCATATGATAAATAGCTTATCTCGATGGTCTTCTCTAACTAAGGTTCAATATTCTTTTGATCAAGAGTCCTTCCAAATGTTCAAATTAAATTCCTAGGGAGCATGGCTCAAACACTAACATAACAATTAAGGTGTGATTGTTCCACAAATATTACTAAGGTCACCACAACTTCAACTAGAATAATAGGGAACTTCCCTACTCCCTTAAACGTTATAAGTTTTAACGTTGAAGTAGAACGCCAAGGACGTCATTTCGTGTTCAATGTCGACATTGAAATTTCTTTTTCTGCATCTTACTCTTTGTGTGAACACCATTCTTCTTTCTACTTCATCATTATCGTCCACTTCTTTTACTTCACTCCTTTAAATACACAAAATTATCTATATTTATTTAGCAAAATGTCTAATGATGAATGCAATTTTGAATACAAGTATTTGTTGTAGTAGAATATTATTTGAAATTATAAAAGAAGATAACAAACCCTATACTCCTATTTAAAAAGCAAAGTATTGTACTTTGGAATGCAAGATATTTTTTTCTAGTTAAAATGTGTGTTTCTAGGAAAATTTCTAAATGGAATATATTTTCATAATTTTGTTTTGTTGCCTTCAACCCAACTAGATTTATAAGCAATGACGAATATTTCAGTAGAAGAAATGGTTTGAATCATTATTGTGTCGAAAAGTGATAGCACCTCAAATTGGTCGCAAAAAAGAATAAATAAAGTGAAAGCGAAATAGAACAGAAAGAACACATAAATTTTTATAGTGGTTCGGCCTCAAACCTCTACCTATGTGCACCTTAGTTTTAATACTTGTTGAATATGACATGAAAACAAATGAATTATAAGGTTTTAAGTCTATAAAAAAATAAATTTCAGGTTTGATAGCAATTCAAGATGAAGTTAGATCTAACGGGAGAAAAAGTTCAAGTTCCCTCTTTTCGTTGCTCTAAGGTAGTTATTTATAGGCGAATCCACCCATTGAAGTAGCCAGCTTGTGGAAGACCAGGCAAAAACTCAGGTCCATGCAAATTGAAAGGAAGAACGAGCATTATCCACAATCAAAATCATGTCGGTACAGACCATAATCATATCAGTACCGACCATAACTTTCTCGGTGGTGGTTCACTTTTCATACATACTTGTATATATCTTAAAGTTTCCAAGCGTAGTAGTCAAAGTTGCTCCATCAAGTCATGTCAGTACCAACATAACTTGTCCTAGGTGAGACTTGTCATTTTCAACGAAGTACTAGAGTGGTTCAACTAATTGTTTCATAGTGCGTCGTCCTTTAAGAATCACCTTGGTACAGACCATCATTGTGGTCCATGCCAACCATAATTCAAGTGCTCCAGTTTGGCTACAACTTCTTGTGCTTCATCATTCCATCATCCCAAGCAACCCAATAAGTTTTTCATTCATTTCTTCTTTTCCTCAAAGTCCAGATTCAGTAAGACGCTACTCGGTTCAAATGCTGGATAACACTTACTGTAACACCCCTAATTTTAAATAACATTATTCAAGATATTTAATTAGAATAATTAACTAGAATACGTAAAAGTGATAAGGGGATTGAAATTTGAATAAATTTAAGTGGCTTGCTTATTAATTTAAAAGGGCTAAAGAACGGTTTATAGACTAGTTAAATTATGTAAGGGTATAATGGGATTTAACAACACCTAACCTTTTCTTTATATATATATATGTGTGTGTGTGTGTGTGTGTTTGTGTGTTTACCCTTAAGCCATTCACACTCATGTTCACTTTCTCCCAAAAATAAAAAATGTAATAAAAGAAGATAAGGCCGACCATTTAAAATAAAAAACAGGAAATTCAAAGAAAAAGAAGAGAAAGTAACAAGGGGAATCAACCTCATCTCAATCCATTTTCCTTATCAAAGATTAAGGTGAACGATAATTTCCATTTCTATTTGCTAAATATATGTTTTGGATTTAAGTTTAAATTCGTATATATGATGTTGTTTGATGATATACTTGAATTATTGTTTGTTTATATTTAAACAAGACTGTTTAAATAATGTTTCAAATGGTTTTGGATCAAAACCGTGTGATATTAATGTTTAAATGCCACGGAAAAATTGTACGTTATGGAAAACATGATTTTAGAGTTGGATTTTAAGTTCGATAATTTTCCATGCTTTGGAAAGATTATTGTGAATTTTTGAATGAAACTATAGGACGTTGGGTTTAATAATTTATTCCAGAAAGTATATTGAGAATTAGGATTTGAAATTTTGGTATGTTAGATAACACGATCAAAGTAAATTTCTATGAATTTTAGGGATTTTTCTTAAGTGATTTGATATACAAAATAAATTATTTGAGAAGAGGATAAAAATGATTTACGTGTGAATAAATAGGAAGCCATTACGTGTGAATAAATAGGATCGAAATGGGGGACTTGCAATGCTTTAGGAAGATATACTTCCAATGGTTTTGAAGCGACGCTTCTAAATTAATAAGTAACTCTTTATTATATTCGAAAGATTTTTGAAAGAACGATTTTAAAGAGTTTTTAAAGGCAGAAGTCTAATGTTTTGAAAAGAGATATATGCTTTCAAAGGAGGCTATCCAGTGAGGTCGAAAGCAAGGTTTTGAAGGTTTCGAAAATATAGTTTTCAAAATAAATAACACAAACTCATTTAAAAGCAAAACCATGGCATATTAATAAGAAAAGTATTTTGAAATGGAATTTATGAACAAGTTTTAATGGGTTAAATGAACTAACTAATTTATATTGTTTGCTTCTTCATATATGTAAACATTCACTTTAGAATGAATCCAAAAATGTACTTTGGAAAAGGTAGAATAACTAGTTAGGTTGACCTAGTAGTGAATAAACAAAAGATATTGGCAGCGGTCAATATGTTAACGGTAAGCCCATGAAAACTGTGTAAGGAAAATGATATTGGCAAGGACCAATAGGTTCATAGTTAGCCCATGAAAACTATGTAAAATTGAAGATGTCAGTTAGAGAGGTTTATATAAGCCCGTGAAAACTATATCTGGATAAGAAAATGAAATATTGATAGATAGTTAATAGGTTCCTAGTTGGCTCATGAAAACTAGGCTAAAATAAAGATATTTAGTCAACATGTTCCTACTCAGTCCATGAAAACTAGGATAAAAGAAATTATATTGGAGTTACCAACGGGTTCATAATAATCCCATGAAAACTATATATTTGGACAGGGAGTCCTTAAAAGCTTAACCGGTTACTAGTTAGCCCACGAAAACTATTAGGTTAATAGTAATCCTAGAAGCTATAATTATGACAGATAGTCAAAATGAATTGGGGATGGATATTCCAGAACCGATTCAATTGTTTTGCATATCACCACATAATAATGTTTTGAATTGAATTTACCATTGTGGATGCAGGGGCATTGAAAATAGTTTATAAAGGTTTTAAGATACTAGTAAGGTGAAAACCATTCCGCTAAGCGGGGTGGTCTCCCTAGATATCTCAATTATTTGAGATGGTACATTATTATTCATACCAGGGTTTATGAAAAATAAAAAGGCCGTTAGTTTTGAAAAGTTAAGTTTGTTAAGGCAACCAATAATTTTGATACTTATCCGAAATAAAAAGTTGGTTAGTTTTGAAAAGCATGGGAAAAGTTAAGGCAACTAATAAGAAATTTACATGTAGGCAAGTTAGTTATATAAGTTGCTTAATTTGGTATTTTGTTCAAAAAAAAGGTTTCGCCTCTTTTCAGAGTACCTTTCGCCCTCACCTTCCACCTTCCACTCTGTCAAAACCCCATTAAGTCAAATTCAATACACATGGTATCATCTAGATGATACGTAGTGGATTAGAGTAAGACGAAAGGCATAATGTTGAAAGTATAGCTTCTGATGGAGTCGTTACCTCAGTTTGTTTCAAAAAGATAAGCACCTGCCTTTGGTTTACTAAGCTTTCGACTTAGTCGATATGTATGTTTTCAAAAGAAATTTATAATGGCTTTCGAAGGGTTTCCATGTTTGTTTTAAAAGAAAAAGGGGTTTTGAAGGAGTTCCTTTAATTATAAATCAATGCTTTCGAAAGAAGGGGTTCTGACCTAGTCAAAGCCCTGCCGTATATTCTTTTGCCTTACGAGTGTATTGAAGTCATCAATACTGTCGAAAGGTATTGTTTGTTTTAAAGCTATATTAAGCCACTTTCTAAATTCTTTTGAAAGGGTACTGGGTTTCAAAATCAATGGTTTCGAAAGGGGTTTCGAAGTTATCCTTAAATATTTTAACGACAAGCTTTTGACTCTGTCGAAAGAGGTGGTTTCGACGCCATCATAAATTTCCTAATATTTTATATGGTAAAGAATGGTTTTGAAAGAGATATTTTCATTTATATATTTACTTGGACCCATAAGATATTTTCAAAAAGTAGACCCAATGTTGTCGAAAAGTGGGACTTTCAATGTTTTAGGAAGAGATACTTTCAATGGTTTTGAAGCCATGCTTCTAAAAATCAATAAGTAACTCTTTATTATATTTGAAAGATTTAGAAAGAAAGATTTTAAAGAGTTTCAAAGGCAGAAGTCTAATGTATTGAAAAGAGATATATGTTTTCGAAGGAAGCTATCCATAAAGGTCGAAAGCAAGGTTTTGAAGGTTTCAAAAGTATAGTTTTCAAAATAAATAACCCAATCTCATTTAAAAGAAAAACCATGGCGTATTAATAAGAAAAGTATTCTGAAATGGAATTTATGAACAAATTTTAATGGGTTAAAAGAATTAACTAAGTTATATTGTTTGCTTCTTCATATATGTATATATTCACTTTATAACGAGTCTAAAAATGTAATTTTAAAAGGTAGAATAACTAGTTAGGTTGACCTAGGAGTGAATAAATAAAAGATATTGACTGGGGCCAATACGTAAACGGTAAGCCCATTAAAACTATGTAAGGAAAATGATATTGGCAAGGACTAATAGGTTCATAGTTAGCTCATGAAAACTATTTGAAATTGAAGATATCGGTTAAACAGGTTTATAGTTATCCCATGAAAACTATATCTGGATAAGAAAATGAAATATTGATAGATAGTTAATAGGTTCCTAGTTAGCCCATGAAAACTATGATAAAAGAAAAGATATTAGAGTTACCAATAGGTTCATAATAATCCCATGAAAACTATATAATTGGACAAGGAGTCCTTAAAAATTTAGCCGGTTATTTATTTTCCCATGAAAACTATTAGGTTAATAGTAATCCTAGAAACTATAATTATGACAGATAGTCAAAATGAATTGGGGATGAGTAATCCAAAATTGATTCAATTGTTTTGCATATCATCACATAATAATGTTTTGAATTGAATTAACCATTGTGGATGCAGGGGCATAGAAAATGGTTTATAAAGGTTTTAAGACACTAATAAAGGGAAAACCATTCCGCTAAGCAGGATGGTCTCACTAGATATCTCAGTTATTTGAGATGGTACATTATTATTCATACCAGGCTTTATGTAAAACAAAAAGGCCGTTAGTTTTGAAAAGTTTAAGTTCGTTAAGGCAACCAATAAGTTTGATACTTATCCAAAATAAAAAGGCAGTTAGTTTTGAAAAGCATGGGAAAAGTTAAAGCAACCAATAAGAAAATTACACGTAGGAAAATTACTTTATATAAGTTGCTTAATTTAATATTCAATTCAAAAAACAGGTTTCGCCTCTATTCAGAGTACCTTTCACCCTTACCTTTCGCCTTCCACTACGTCGAAACCCCATTAAGTTAAATTCAATACACATGGTATTATCTAGGTGATACGTAGTGGATTGGAGTAAGACGAAAGGCATGGTGTCGAAATCATATCTTCTGATGGAGTTGTTACCTCAGTTTGTTTCAAAAAGATAAGCGCCTGCCTTTGGTTTACTAAGGTTTTGACTTAGTCGATATGTATGTTTTTGAAAGAAGTTTATAATGGCTTTCGAAGGGGTTGCCATGTTTTTTTTAAATGAAGAAGGAGTTTTGAAGGAGTTCCTTTAATTATAAATCAATGCTTTCGAAAGAAGGGGGTTCGACCTAGTCGAAGCTCTACCGCCGATTCTTTTTCCTTTCGAGTGTATTGAAGTCATCAATACTGTCGAAAGGTATTGTTTGTTTTAAAGCTATATTAAACCACTTTCTAAATGCTTTTGAAAGGGCAATGGGTTTCAAAGGCAATGGTTTCGAAAGGGGTTTAGAAGTTATCCTTAAATATTTTAAAGGTAAGTTTTTGACTCTGTCGAAAGAGATGGTTTCGACGCCATCATAAATTTCATAATATTTTATACGATAAAGAATGATTTCGAAAGAGATATTTTCATTTATGTATTTACTTGGACCCAGATGATATTTTCAAAAAGTAAACCCAATGATATCGAAAAGGGGGACTCTCAATGCTTTAGGAAGAGATACTTACAATGGTTTTGAAGCCACGCTTCTAAAAATTAATAAGTAACTCTTTATTATATTTGAAAGATTTTGAAAGAAAGATTTTAAAGAATTTTTAAAGGCAGAAGCCTAATGTTTTAAAAGGAGATATATGCTTTCGAAGGAGGCTATCTAGTGAGGTCGAAAGCAAGGTTGTGAAGGTTTCAAAGTATATTTCTCAAAATAAATAATCCAATCTCATTTTAAAGCAAAACCATGGCATATTAATAAGGAAAGTATTTTGAAATGGAATTTATGAACAAGTTTTAATGGAATAAAATAATTAACTAAGTTATATTGTTTGCTTCTTCATATATGTATATATTCACATTATAATGAATCCAAAAATGTACTTTGAAAAAGGTAGAATAACTAGTTAGATTGACCTAGTAGTGAATAAATAAAAGATATTGGCAAAGGCTAATACGTTAACTGTAATCCCATGAAAACCGTGTAAGGAAAATGATATTGGCAAGGACCAATAGGTTCATAGTTAGCCCATGCAAACTATGTAAAATTAAAGATGTGTAACGACCCGCTATTTTGTACCATTCAAATCGACAATAAAACCGTACATGTCCGACTTGAAAAATTCAAAATACCGAATTGTTAATTTAATTTGGCAAAACTTAGCATATACAGTAAATAAATCAAACACAGATCACAGACACAGAGTAATATAATGCAGCGGAATAGAAAAATAGTAGTCCATGAAGCTACTATATACATCAGAGTTTAAAATAAAATACATTAGAATCTCTGGAATACAGAAAGGTCTTCAGTACGAGCCGATGACTTCTCTGAACCAGTCAACTAGAAAACTGAAAGCTGAAACGATAGTTGGATCTCCAAATGAAACTCCAATCTCATAAGGTGAGTCTCGAATGCTGGATTACTCGGTCTGACCCGAGCGTAAAGCAAAACACAAAACACTCGAGTCAGGATTAACATTCTTATATCAATAAATTCTACTCAAATGAAATATCAACTGAAATACAATATACTTAAAGGATGTTTGGGATGTCCATCCTCTAAGGGTCCATAGAACTATCTATAGGGTAGAAATATACACTATTACACCGTAGTCATTTACTTAATTTATACTTCAACCCAACAGTCAATTTTTACTTCGAATAATCATATTTCCCAAACTAGTATCTATATATTGAGTAAGGTATGCAGTACAGTATTTCAATTTCCTGAACTTAACAAATTGTTCACATCAACCTGGCCTTCCTATTTAAATTAAATCCAATCTCATTTTATCAGTTAAATCTTCCTAAAATTCCCACTTAAATTTATAATTCTCAAATTTGGATTTGATATCCCAATTTTCCCTTTTATTTCAATATGTTTCCATATTTTAAGTATTCAACATTTTAACCAAATTTTTCCCAATCTAGTTTCTAAATAAAATTCCCAATCTAGTTCAAACTCAAATTTCATTTAATTCGATTAGTTATCTACATAACCGATTCGACTATCTTGGTTCCAAATACATATCCGAATTTCTAAACCATTTAATTACACTATAGTTCATAGCTTATATATAACAATTTAAATTTGACAGTTTCATCTAGATTCTCGATTTTTTTTTCATCGTTATTATCCAGTCTTGAACCCTCCCTTATTCGATTCAATATCATTTTAGTGATCATGAATTACACTTTACCCAAATTTCTTAAATTTTATTAAACGTGAAATATTTCATTCGATAAATTTCAATTTGATTTAGATAAATAAATCCTTATCTAAATACCATTTCAAAATAACCCAACTTTATTTCCCAATCCTAATTGTTCAATATTATTGCAAAATTTTCCGAAATAAAATTTACATAAATATTTATCATAATTTATGTATTTAATCACATCTTGATTAAACTAGATATAATTAACTCTATGTTTATCATTTTCCCTTTTATACATGTATTTAAGAATTTACACATAAATAAAACCATATATTTCTTATCATATGGTCAAATGTTACGAATATTATCATTTCAATCCATACACTAAATATATACGGGTGGATAGCATTCCACCCGTAATCCCAAATTTAAATTAAATAAAACCCGCTTGGGTCTATCATTTAAACCCATTTCAATTCAAAACAACCATAACAAAAGGGAATTGCAGTGTGATGTCATGGATGGTGTCAAAGTAAATAAACAAGTAATAACAAAGGTCAATAACAATTCAATAAGTAAATCAATAACTCCGAAATAATCGTATTTATTCGCATTGTTATTTGTATAATTATTTCTAGAATCTACACTATCATGTCATGTAGATAAAGATTATTACATTTTAGTTTTTCACTTGTCGTTCCATTTCAATTTCAGTTTAATACTACAATAATTAATCCAAACTACGTTCAAGGATTTAAAGTATAATTTATCAATTTCTACGACAATTAATGGGTCAAATTTAACTAATCAAATTTACATATGGCGGGGTCAGGTTTCAAATAAATCAAGGTCCGTCATATGTAATCCGTCTTAATTTGTAAACTATACTACCCCAAATTTAACTAGCAAACTAGTTATCACTTAACAGTAGTAATTAACATCCAATTTAAACGATAATCAATCAATCAATCAATTATCAACCAATCTGTATTATTATCACATAATTAATTAACCGATAATGGTGTCAGGTGTCACAGGTGAGCAGATACAGACAATAGCAGTCATAACAGTAAAACAACCAACAGCAGCATATTTCAATTGTCGTTTCAATTGAAGTCAAATTTAATAAATAAAAGAACGTTAATCGTGAGTGATTGCTCACCTTTCGAGGTTAGAGAGATTCGATGATAGAGGGGGTCATGCATCCAAGCACGGATTCCGAAACAAAACTAGATGGATAAGGATTTGACGTACAAGCTGATAAAAGGGAAACGATGAAGCAAATGGAAATCAGTTTGATAGAGATAGAATTTTACATATATAAATATTATCATAAACCTTATTATCTTAAAATTTATATTTTTAAACTTATATAACTTTTCATTAAATCGCCCCAAAACTTCTTATAAACTATATATAGATACATTCATTTATTTAAAATAAACTCTATACATGTTTACAAATATAAACTCACGTAACAGATAATCTAAAATATAAATTTGCAATTTATGTGCAGACTCACTGGTTAAGTAAATGTATATTACTGCAACGTTGAATATGAATACACTATAAAACAAATGTCCCAACACTATACTTGGATAAAAATGTATGACAAAACTTGTAAGAACCTATACAAATTTTGTAAATTTTACACTTATATATAAATAACTTTAACTATACTTGACATATTTCTTCACTATTGACTAAATTAAACAGTAAGGTGAATACACCTTTATAACTTCCTAACTAACAGACTTTAAAATACAATATGACACACTAATATCTTATATATTTTTTTTTTTTTGAACATATACATGGGAACGAACTTAAAAGGTATAAATATGCCGACATCAATACGTTTAAACAATCATGTGGACAACTCTCAGATCCAACACTTTTATATATAACTTATATATATTATAATAGACCCACGCATACAAATATATAGCCTATATGTAACATCAACTATTACATATATATATACTATAAAGAAGTACAAACGAACAAGCTAGGGCAAAATCCAACATAGCAAGGCAGACCATGATTTCTGGAATCAAAGTCTATATGTTGAAAATTTATATAAGCTAACCCCTACAAATTTTTGAAAACCAGCAGACCAACTTCCCATATAACTAGTATATTATATATATCACTGATACATTATACTAACATAATATAAAGTCTTATAACAACTTACTATACAGTATACATTAGTCTTATATAAAATATGTTACTTGGATAATAAAATAAACGTATGTAATCTCTCAGATCTGATTTGATTTTTTTTTATATATGTATACTAACAAAAGCTGCGGCTATTTTAAGATAACAACATATTGTATACTTTGACAAATAAACAACTATACCAGAATATACTATCATGTTTCAAAATCTATAAATTAACAGACTTGATATACCTGTACTTACGCACTTCTCTTAAACTTTATAACTAATATACATAAACTACTGCAACATATCAGATATGTATAAAATAATGCCACCGTATGACACAAAATATATTATAAAATCATAAATATACTAATATATTATAATGTATAAACTAATATGCTCGCAGCAACAAAATATATGCAATGCAAACTGAGATGAACATGATATATACATATCTATAACAAAGCAGTTGAGCTTGAATTCACTTACGTTTGTATATATAACGAAAACGAGTATGGGGAAGGGGAGGAGGTGGTCACCGTGGAGATGGCGGAGCAACGACGAGGTCGAAGTGCGAAAGAAGGGCTGGACACGGTCTTGCGGAGGGGAGGAGCACGACAGCAATAAGAGAGAGGGAGAGTCAGTTCGGTTTGGTGGCGAAGAAGGGGCCGTGGCTAGAGGAGCACGCGGGTGGAAGCCCGGCGAATGATGAATTTGTGGGCTCGGCGCTCGTGTCAGGAGTTTGCAGCGGTTCTGAGTGATGGCGGTTGCTGCATGAAAGGCGTGTAGAGGAAAGTGGCTTTGGTAAGGAGCACGTCGTGATGGCCGCGAGTCTCGGTGATGGTTGGCAACAGGAAGGAGGCGGCTGGAGTGGTTCCGGAGGTTAGAGGCCGAGGTGGGTTACGACACGGAGATCTGGAAGCATCGTCAACAGGGAGATGGTGGTATTTCGGTCGAACAGGGGAAAGTTGGCGCAAGCTGGAGGAGGAAGGGAATGGGCTTGGTGTTGAAGTCTGGAAGGAAAAGAAAATTAAAAAGGAAGAGAAGAGGAGTGGTTTCAGAGAGGACAAGTGAAAGAAATATAAAAGAAAATGGCAAAGCAAAAGATGAGGTGGAAGAAAAGAATGGCCAAAAAGACTAAAGTAACGTACATTTATTCTCAAGTACGAAAATGAGACGTTTGAAATGCTAACATAAATTTAGGAATATAAAAGTGCTTCAGTTTGAATTTTGAGAATTAAAAAGGCTAACGGGTATTGAAAATTAAAAGGTAGAATATGAAAGAGACGTTGGAAACTAAAAGCTAGGATTCGGTACTGGTACGGTCACCATTTACACGAATTCCGCTGTGTACCGGATCTCAAAACACAGAAATAAATACACCGCTGAGATCAGCACAACGATACGATCAAAACGGTATACAGATATAGATGGTACGATCATCCAATCGAAAGTCGATAATCGGTACTAGAAATGCTTCTATTTTGCCACAATTAAGATAAACGGAGTGATAGAAGTCCGAATTTTGATAAACGAAAGACGACGTCACACTTAGAAGAGGATTTAGAATTTTTCTATAGAAAAATATTCAGGTTTGAAAATAAATTTATTACTATCAATTATTAACCGACTTGAATTAAATAAAATTACATAATAAAATAAACTTTCATAAAATTAATTGAGAATTTACCATTGGCTATGTTTAATAAGACGTATTTCAAATATATAATTTTTATTTCAAAATATTATTATTTTAAAATTTCACCAAAATTCAATTAAATACGTTGAATAAACCAGTATAAATTATTATAATTTTACGGGTCGTTACACTCTCCCCCACTCAAAACTTTTCGTCCCCGAAAAGGAACGAGGTAGGAGAATAGAAACAACCTGAAGAAAATAGATTGGAAAGCAAAATAAAACAATTAATTTGAAGCCATATAAATTTTATTTGAAATATTTATTTGATAACTTCATTTTAAATTTAATTTTCTTTAATACTTTAATACTTTTCAAACTCCTTTGAAAACAATCATTTACATCATTACTTATATTTACAAAGAAGCTATTGAAATATTAAATCCAAAATTCATAAATTTTTATTTTGTTTCAAGATACCTTCCAAATTCTATTATTGGATCACAAATCATTTTTTTTTTTATATGTTTTATTTTAGATAAATAACTTCTAAAATATTTATAACACTAAAATTTCTATTAAACCATGTAGTATATAATTAAACAATATTTTAAAAAATTATATTCAAAAAGGAAAGGAAGGTAGATTCTGGAAACGGGATATAGGTGAGCAACTCAAGCTGAGAAGATAAGGTAGATTCAGAGAATAGAATCAGGCACGAATAATTAATCTAGAACCATAAGAATTTAAATTTCAAATATTAATTCAAAATTTCTTTGTTGGGAAAAATACTTTTATAAAAAAAAATACCTTTATAATAATACTTTTATAATAAAATACTATTATATCGAAATAAATTTTCCTTTCGAAAATACTTTTATAACTCAATGTTTTAACAAGTTTATCCTCGTTCTTGCAGACTCTGGCCATGCGTTGATCAGGCGCAAAGCTAGAATTCTTCAAGTACTTAGTAGACTTGTAGCAACACCCAGTGAAAATACTTGAAAAACCTTTAAAACAGATATGGAAAGTACAATCCAAACAAAACAACCAAACCAAAACCTTTGTCCGATCATGGTTCGCAGATACACAATGGTTACGCCTGGGTCCCCCAGGAAACAATCCATATCCGTAAGCTTTCACAGCCCTGCGAGTTACGCCATGATGACTAGTAGGGTGCAGGATACACAATGGTTACGCCTGGTTCCCCCAGGAAACAATCCGTACCCCCAGGCAAGACTCAGCCAGGCACTTGCGCTACTATTCGCGACCTACACAGATTGCAGGATACACAATGGTTACGCCTGGTTCCCCCAGGAAACAATCCGTACCCCTAGGCAAGACTCAGCCAGGCAATTTCGCTGTGCATTCACGAGAGAAAAAGAAACCGTGGGTTACGTCACGGTGGGAACACTCGAGTATTACATCCGGAAAACCAAAAATCAGAGAGAATAATATCGATAGAATGAATCCACGCTGTGGCCACAAAGCGGATATCAAGCAGAAGGCACTTTCCATATCTTTACTTGGAAAATATATAAATATAGTACCTTTTCAAATACTTCCAAATATCGTACTTATATAAAGTCCATATGTATAGGATTCTTTTCTAAATCGAATACTTTCCAAATCAATAGTATATCAAAACATACTTACATAGACTTTGATTATATAAATTTTCTTTCCAAATTGAGTACCTTTCAAATCAATAGATTTCAAATCAACCTCATACTTATACAATCCATTTTATATAAGTTCGACCACTCCCAAATCAAGTGCTTAGTAATCTAAGGTTCTCAATTTCAAATCATTCAATATCAAATTTAGTTCCAAAGTCATATATGAATTCACCAAATTTTCTTCCAAATTAAATGTCTGAATTTCAAAGTTCCCAAAATAATAGGTGTAGAAAATTATCCCAGTTTCCAAATTAAAATAATTCAAGTCAAACAAATTCATTTCCAAAATCACCATATAAGTACTGGGTTTTTTTTTTCAATTTAATTTTCAAAACCAAATATTTTTCTCAAAATCAATTATATTCAAAATGGTTTCCAAATTTATAATTATCCCTTTAAAACCTTTAAACTATTTACTTCGATTTGAAATATCCAATTTACCTTTTTGAAAACCATTATTTAAAACTAAAATTCTTTCAAAACATTTAAAAACTAAATTCCATATTAGTATAATTAAAATAGCCATATTCTCTTACTTAATAAAAGGTTTAACCTCATACAACAAAACTTGCATACTTTATCAAATATTTTATACCTTTCGAAATATCTTGGTTTTTAAACCTTTAAACCTTGATTTGGAAGTGCTCGAACCTTCAAAATAGTCGGTGAAAATCAATTTCAAATCCAAGAGATGGAAATCAATTTTTATAAATAGAGTTATTCTAAGTCAAATCAAAAACTCGAGGACTGAACACCGGTCTTACTTCAAATTGTTTCAAATATATACATATATCTTTCGAAAATATCAAATTATACTTCGGAATTTGAAATCAAAAACGGTTTTACAAAATCACTCGCATAGCGAAGCTATTAAAGTGGCCTCTCCCCCACTCTGAAACTCGAAAATCAATGTCGATGATGCGTGCACTCATCACCGAAATTATTCTCCAGCGACATAAGTGAGTTCTGGACTTCTATTTTCTTGAAAACTTCTTTGAAATTTCTTCAAAATTATTGGAATTCATTTGAATTCATTTGAAATATTTCTTATTCGGAAAAATACTTTTAAATCGTATTATTTATATATAATTTCCAAAATCTTAAAACCAATTTCAAAATACCGGAATTCAATTCTCGAATTTCAAATTTAACACTTCAATTATAAATCATTTTTATATAAATCAATTTCTTATAATTTTTTCAAAATTTCAAATCCTTTCAAAACCCTTTTTATATAGAATAACATTTCTTATTTGCTTTATATATAGGTATATAATCTCTACCGAAAACATTTTCTTTATATATATAGAATAAAATCATAGTTATCAAAATAATAATTTCGGTATAAACAATTTCTAAAATACAAACAAAACCCGATTTTCAAAGGATGATTTAAGGATGGATTTCAAAACAAAGATAGAGATTTAATTTAAAGGAACTCTAATCAATAGAATCCTGATTCGAAGATAGACTCGATCGAAGATGAGATAATTAAGTTACAAAATAGAAGATGGATATACTTCTATAAATCGCGGGCGACCTTTACCTGTCAACCGTGATTCCAAAATTAGATCGGTGTAGAATTCTGAGGCAATTCGACATTCGATCGTCGGAGATATAGAATTCGGCATAACAAGATATATCAGCATCGTAAACCGAGGATACAGGAATCTTCGGTGAGTCAATGCCAATTGAAAAGGAGTTTTCACCCCCTTTACAAATCATTCAATGGAGTTATGGGATACTCCAGAATCAAACGAATATAAATAGGGAGAGACAAAATGAATTTCGAAACCGAGGGACATTCCAAAACTCAAAGGAAATTGAGTCAAAAAGGAAGAGATTCAACTCGAACGAAAGTGATTCTGTAAATAAATTTACCATATATGCTAAGTTTTGCCTAGAGCCAAAGCTCTGATACCAACTGTAACGACCCGCTATTTTGTACCATTCAAATCGACAATAAAACCGTACATGTCCGACTTGAAAAATTCAAAATACCGAATTGTTAATTTAATTTGGCAAAACTTAGCATATACAGTAAATAAATCAAACACAGATCACAGACACAGAGTAATATAATGCAGCGGAATAGAAAAATAGTAGTCCATGAAGCTACTATATACATCAGAGTTTAAAATAAAATACATTAGAATCTCTGGAATACAGAAAGGTCTTCAGTACGAGCCGATGACTTCTCTGAACCAGTCAACTAGAAAACTGAAAGCTGAAACGATAGTTGGATCTCCAAATGAAACTCCAATCTCATAAGGTGAGTCTCGAATGCTGGATTACTCGGTCTGACCCGAGCGTAAAGCAAAACACAAAACACTCGAGTCAGGATTAACATTCTTATATCAATAAATTCTACTCAAATGAAATATCAACTGAAATACAATATACTTAAAGGATGTTTGGGATGTCCATCCTCTAAGGGTCCATAGAACTATCTATAGGGTAGAAATATACACTATTACACCGTAGTCATTTACTTAATTTATACTTCAACCCAACAGTCAATTTTTACTTCGAATAATCATATTTCCCAAACTAGTATCTATATATTGAGTAAGGTATGCAGTACAGTATTTCAATTTCCTGAACTTAACAAATTGTTCACATCAACCTGGCCTTCCTATTTAAATTAAATCCAATCTCATTTTATCAGTTAAATCTTCCTAAAATTCCCACTTAAATTTATAATTCTCAAATTTGGATTTGATATCCCAATTTTCCCTTTTATTTCAATATGTTTCCATATTTTAAGTATTCAACATTTTAACCAAATTTTTCCCAATCTAGTTTCTAAATAAAATTCCCAATCTAGTTCAAACTCAAATTTCATTTAATTCGATTAGTTATCTACATAACCGATTCGACTATCTTGGTTCCAAATACATATCCGAATTTCTAAACCATTTAATTACACTATAGTTCATAGCTTATATATAACAATTTAAATTTGACAGTTTCATCTAGATTCTCGATTTTTTTTTCATCGTTATTATCCAGTCTTGAACCCTCCCTTATTCGATTCAATATCATTTTAGTGATCATGAATTACACTTTACCCAAATTTCTTAAATTTTATTAAACGTGAAATATTTCATTCGATAAATTTCAATTTGATTTAGATAAATAAATCCTTATCTAAATACCATTTCAAAATAACCCAACTTTATTTCCCAATCCTAATTGTTCAATATTATTGCAAAATTTTCCGAAATAAAATTTACATAAATATTTATCATAATTTATGTATTTAATCACATCTTGATTAAACTAGATATAATTAACTCTATGTTTATCATTTTCCCTTTTATACATGTATTTAAGAATTTACACATAAATAAAACCATATATTTCTTATCATATGGTCAAATGTTACGAATATTATCATTTCAATCCATACACTAAATATATACGGGTGGATAGCATTCCACCCGTAATCCCAAATTTAAATTAAATAAAACCCGCTTGGGTCTATCATTTAAACCCATTTCAATTCAAAACAACCATAACAAAAGGGAATTGCAGTGTGATGTCATGGATGGTGTCAAAGTAAATAAACAAGTAATAACAAAGGTCAATAACAATTCAATAAGTAAATCAATAACTCCGAAATAATCGTATTTATTCGCATTGTTATTTGTATAATTATTTCTAGAATCTACACTATCATGTCATGTAGATAAAGATTATTACATTTTAGTTTTTCACTTGTCGTTCCATTTCAATTTCAGTTTAATACTACAATAATTAATCCAAACTACGTTCAAGGATTTAAAGTATAATTTATCAATTTCTACGACAATTAATGGGTCAAATTTAACTAATCAAATTTACATATGGCGGGGTCAGGTTTCAAATAAATCAAGGTCCGTCATATGTAATCCGTCTTAATTTGTAAACTATACTACCCCAAATTTAACTAGCAAACTAGTTATCACTTAACAGTAGTAATTAACATCCAATTTAAACGATAATCAATCAATCAATCAATTATCAACCAATCTGTATTATTATCACATAATTAATTAACCGATAATGGTGTCAGGTGTCACAGGTGAGCAGATACAGACAATAGCAGTCATAACAGTAAAACAACCAACAGCAGCATATTTCAATTGTCGTTTCAATTGAAGTCAAATTTAATAAATAAAAGAACGTTAATCGTGAGTGATTGCTCACCTTTCGAGGTTAGAGAGATTCGATGATAGAGGGGGTCATGCATCCAAGCACGGATTCCGAAACAAAACTAGATGGATAAGGATTTGACGTACAAGCTGATAAAAGGGAAACGATGAAGCAAATGGAAATCAGTTTGATAGAGATAGAATTTTACATATATAAATATTATCATAAACCTTATTATCTTAAAATTTATATTTTTAAACTTATATAACTTTTCATTAAATCGCCCCAAAACTTCTTATAAACTATATATAGATACATTCATTTATTTAAAATAAACTCTATACATGTTTACAAATATAAACTCACGTAACAGATAATCTAAAATATAAATTTGCAATTTATGTGCAGACTCACTGGTTAAGTAAATGTATATTACTGCAACGTTGAATATGAATACACTATAAAACAAATGTCCCAACACTATACTTGGATAAAAATGTATGACAAAACTTGTAAGAACCTATACAAATTTTGTAAATTTTACACTTATATATAAATAACTTTAACTATACTTGACATATTTCTTCACTATTGACTAAATTAAACAGTAAGGTGAATACACCTTTATAACTTCCTAACTAACAGACTTTAAAATACAATATGACACACTAATATCTTATATATTTTTTTTTTTTTGAACATATACATGGGAACGAACTTAAAAGGTATAAATATGCCGACATCAATACGTTTAAACAATCATGTGGACAACTCTCAGATCCAACACTTTTATATATAACTTATATATATTATAATAGACCCACGCATACAAATATATAGCCTATATGTAACATCAACTATTACATATATATATACTATAAAGAAGTACAAACGAACAAGCTAGGGCAAAATCCAACATAGCAAGGCAGACCATGATTTCTGGAATCAAAGTCTATATGTTGAAAATTTATATAAGCTAACCCCTACAAATTTTTGAAAACCAGCAGACCAACTTCCCATATAACTAGTATATTATATATATCACTGATACATTATACTAACATAATATAAAGTCTTATAACAACTTACTATACAGTATACATTAGTCTTATATAAAATATGTTACTTGGATAATAAAATAAACGTATGTAATCTCTCAGATCTGATTTGATTTTTTTTTATATATGTATACTAACAAAAGCTGCGGCTATTTTAAGATAACAACATATTGTATACTTTGACAAATAAACAACTATACCAGAATATACTATCATGTTTCAAAATCTATAAATTAACAGACTTGATATACCTGTACTTACGCACTTCTCTTAAACTTTATAACTAATATACATAAACTACTGCAACATATCAGATATGTATAAAATAATGCCACCGTATGACACAAAATATATTATAAAATCATAAATATACTAATATATTATAATGTATAAACTAATATGCTCGCAGCAACAAAATATATGCAATGCAAACTGAGATGAACATGATATATACATATCTATAACAAAGCAGTTGAGCTTGAATTCACTTACGTTTGTATATATAACGAAAACGAGTATGGGGAAGGGGAGGAGGTGGTCACCGTGGAGATGGCGGAGCAACGACGAGGTCGAAGTGCGAAAGAAGGGCTGGACACGGTCTTGCGGAGGGGAGGAGCACGACAGCAATAAGAGAGAGGGAGAGTCAGTTCGGTTTGGTGGCGAAGAAGGGGCCGTGGCTAGAGGAGCACGCGGGTGGAAGCCCGGCGAATGATGAATTTGTGGGCTCGGCGCTCGTGTCAGGAGTTTGCAGCGGTTCTGAGTGATGGCGGTTGCTGCATGAAAGGCGTGTAGAGGAAAGTGGCTTTGGTAAGGAGCACGTCGTGATGGCCGCGAGTCTCGGTGATGGTTGGCAACAGGAAGGAGGCGGCTGGAGTGGTTCCGGAGGTTAGAGGCCGAGGTGGGTTACGACACGGAGATCTGGAAGCATCGTCAACAGGGAGATGGTGGTATTTCGGTCGAACAGGGGAAAGTTGGCGCAAGCTGGAGGAGGAAGGGAATGGGCTTGGTGTTGAAGTCTGGAAGGAAAAGAAAATTAAAAAGGAAGAGAAGAGGAGTGGTTTCAGAGAGGACAAGTGAAAGAAATATAAAAGAAAATGGCAAAGCAAAAGATGAGGTGGAAGAAAAGAATGGCCAAAAAGACTAAAGTAACGTACATTTATTCTCAAGTACGAAAATGAGACGTTTGAAATGCTAACATAAATTTAGGAATATAAAAGTGCTTCAGTTGAATTTTGAGAATTAAAAGGCTAACGGGTATTGAAAATTAAAAGGTAGAATATGAAAGAGACGTTGGAAACTAAAAGCTAGGATTCGGTACTGGTACGTGTCACCATTTACACGAGATTCCGCTGTGTACCGGATCTCAAAACACAGAAATAAATACACCGCTGAGATCAGCACAACGATACGATCAAAACGGTATACAGATATAGATGGTACGATCATCCAATCGAAAGTCGATAATCGGTACTAGAAATGCTTCTATTTTGCCACAATTAAGATAAACGGAGTGATAGAAGTCCGAATTTTGATAAACGAAAGACGACGTCACACTTAGAAGAGGATTTAGAATTTTTCTATAGAAAAATATTCAGGTTTGAAAATAAATTTATTACTATCAATTATTAACCGACTTGAATTAAATAAAATTACATAAATAAAATAAACTTTCATAAAATTAATTGAGAATTTACCATTGGCTATGTTTAATAAGACGTATTTCAAATATATAATTTTTATTTCAAAATATATTATTTTAAAATTTCACCAAAATTCAATTAAATACGTTGAATAAACCAGTATAAATTATTATAATTTTACGGGTCGTTACACTCTCCCCCACTCAAAACTTTTCGTCCCCGAAAAGGAACGAGGTAGGAGAATAGAAACAACCTGAAGAAAATAGATTGGAAAGCAAAATAAAACAATTAATTTGAAGCCATATAAATTTTATTTGAAATATTTATTTGATAACTTCATTTTAAATTTAATTTTCTTTAATACTTTAATACTTTTCAAACTCCTTTGAAAACAATCATTTACATCATTACTTATATTTACAAAGAAGCTATTGAAATATTAAATCCAAAATTCATAAATTTTTATTTTGTTTCAAGATACCTTCCAAATTCTATTATTGGATCACAAATCATTTTTTTTTTATATGTTTTATTTTAGATAAATAAACTTCTAAAATATTATAACACTACTATAACTTTACTCTTTTTAAATTACTAAAACTTGAAACTTTAAATGTAACTCTTA